>PVIA01006540.1:0-96245 GCA_004024845.1 Tonatia bakeri | reverse complement strand
CATCTCATGGCACACATAAACTAGTTACTAAAATTCTGCAGCACACCAAAAATAGGTATAATTTTGATTCATTCCCACCAGATAGCTATTGTTGTGTTGACTATTGTGATTTCTTTATTTGACACTCTAAGGGAAAAGAGGTCAGTGTCCCTGACTAAATAGTTAGGTATTTCATGCTTTAAAAATTCTTCAGGCACAACAGTCTGCCAAACCATGGTTTCCAAATTGTAACCCTTAATAACCCAAGACAGCAAGGGAATACATCCCTGGCCAGCAAAATAGAGAAGGGCAGGCTATAAACATATGCACAAAATAGTTGTTCTAGCTAAAACTAGAGCGAGGAAATTAGGCTTCACAACAAGATGAAATCACACCATCACATCTTATACCCACATCCCTAATGTACAGAAGAGTATAGGAGTCACCATGGGGAGATAAGCCATTTAAATTTGTGGTTGGATACTACGTTATAGTTTGACTATAAATCAGCTTCAGTTTTATTTTATATATTGAAAATTCTTGCAAGAGCTTATTTAAAATAAGCACTATGAGTTTAAAAGTTCAAAACAAAAATTATAAACCACTGAACTATCTGATGCCATGGGTCCTTTTAACCCCCAATATTATGCCTGACTCTCTGGGCAATGCAATGACTGGCCCAACAGAGTCTATATTTGGTATCTTCCAGCTGAAATGTCAAAAGGGCTTGCAGGGAGCAAATTAAGGGACAGCATATGACGTCTCTGAATCTGTGCACTATAAAGTTCTGTGGTATGTCCTCACACGCTTTGTCATCTCTGATTTCATTTGATCATAACACGTGTTATTCCAGGTCACCAAGAATAAAATGTTTGATTACAGGAATGGTGTTTTGGAGTCAGTGGATCTGGGCTTAAGGCATGGTTTTGTAACTTAATTACTGTGATGTCTTGGGCAAGTTATTTTATCTGCTTAATGCTTCACTTTTATCATCTATAAAATGTGACCAATTATATCTTCTTCAGTTATTAAACATTAAGTTACAACTATAAAAACTGATATTAAGGTCTTACTATAGTGCCTGGTAAATGATGTATGAATATATCTGCTGTTGCTGGTGGTGTTGTTACAACTCTCTCTTCAGAGTTCGCTGGAGGAGTACTTCAGCAAACCCTTCCTTGACTGTCTTCCTCATCCCTTCGGTGTTTCCTTCCCTGTGCTTCTACTTTACTAGACCATGCCCCCATTAGATAACTTTTATTTTCTGTATTCCAATTTCATTCTGCAAGCTCCTTGAGGGAACACTTAATTCTTTTCATTCATGTATTTCAGTGCCTCATACAGTATCTGTATCACAACAATACTCAATAAATATTTTCTGAATGAATGAATGAATCCTCAAGTGAAGTTCAGATTCTTTTCACTGAAATTTGTTCATAGTCAATTTTTGCTCTGTGTTGCATCTACACATATCTGAGGCAGTAGAAGCATTGTTGATCTAAATAGCTTTTAGCAGCTTAATATGCTATAAACCACAAGGGAGATAACTCTGAAGCCAAATTGCATGCAAGCACAAATTTTGCTGAAAAATTTGTTTAACTTAAAGGCATGATTTTGTTCTATTCTTTGGATATACAAACTTGTAGATGAACCACCAGAATAACCCATTATATTAAAAATAATCATTTTCTGAGACCTAACAAAACCCCCATCTCTACCAAAGTGACTTTCTTCCTAAAGCAGACCCAAACAGATTTCCTTCTCCTTCAATCCCCCTGTTCCTTCCTTTTTATATAACTTCTTCTACACATATTTTATTGTGCATTTACTCACAGGATGCCAGGCATTCTGACATGCTAGATGTTAAGCCATAAACTCAAGACAGACGTGATCTCTGGCCTTGTGGAATACACCTTCTGTTGAGGGGTTCACACAAGTTTCTGCCTGCATATGGGTGAGATTGAAATCTAGGCAAGCCTGTAGGTAGACTATTAGACCCAAAAGAGTTGTCAGTGTGCTCTGGGCAGACCAGCTTTCTGATTTTCAAAGAATGTTTTGGATACTGAGAAGATGCCTGCCCATTCTTTGGTTTACATAGGACCCTACAACCCTGAGAGACAGAACATGAATCTGGCTTAGGCATAAAGAGGGAGAGATAATGATGAGGGAAATTCATGTGAGGAAAAAAATACTTGTTAAACAGGGGCTTCTCTGTCTGCTCACCACCTCTCCCTGATAAACCTCTGAGAAACAAGGCTTAGATGCAGCTGTGTGAAGATGATGGTTTTCTCAGACTCCCTCTGCAGTGCCCAGGTGTTCTGTGAAGGATGGCGTGAGATGAACACCATGTCACTAATTGCAGAAAGAGCTGGCTTGCAGAAGCAAATGGGGTTTGCTACTTTCCAGAACAGGAGGAGATCACCAGGGACCAGCAGTTTGGACAAGGGCTGCAGTGGGACAACCTGTAACAATTTGTTAGGAGTAAGTTGAGAGAAACCATGCGAGCAGCATCCATTAAGCAGAAGGGCCACAAAACCACTGGCGGCAACCCTGATTGTGGAGAAGAGGTTCCAACTAAGGGTAATTATGATGAGAGATTATGGAAAAGGCAAGTCTTCTTAATAGTCAAGAGAGTGAGGTTCTAGACCATTGTGATTTGGAATATTGCTGCGATTTTCACACAATTATACTCACTGGCAAGTAAGACAAGGAGACCTATGGGTTACTCTATTAAATATGCAATTATAATAAAATGTAAGTGAAATAATGCCTGATATTTGATGAATGCTTACTATATGGAAGGTACTTTTGTAAGCATAGTACATGAATTATTTCATTTAATTCTCATGAACATATGAAGTAGGTACTATTATGCCAAACTTACAAATGATGAAATCGAAACCCAGGGAAGGTAAATAACCTGCCTAGGCTCACACAGGTAGGTTGTGGCAGAACTACAATGGGAACACAGGTGGTCTGATCCCAGAGTGTATGCTCATGTCTATCCCACACATTCACTGCTTCTCTAATTATCATGTCTGTGAAACCTTGTCTTCCATCTGAATGTAAGTCCTTTAAGGGCTGAGTGTCTTATGCTCATTTTATACCAACTTCACAGTCAGTGGGCATGTGGTGCCCGTCTGAGCAAGACTTCCAATAGGTAACTTGTGCTTTATTGCCCTAAGTGCTACCTGCTATATTCATCTTTCATCGCTACATATTTGCACTCATGCATCTCAAATGCCTACATGCCTAATACTTCTTTAAACTACTCATCCTGGGTAGTGATCGCCCTTGCCTGATACCAATTGTCTCATATTCTAATGTGTTCTTTCTTCCCTCCAAAGAAGTTTCCATCTCTTCAATATAACACATTTTGTTCTGGTATATAGAGGAAAGAGATCAAATTAAGATAACACAAGCCTAAAATTATTCCATAATCATTTATTTATTTTCTCAAGCACTGTCATCAGTAAGACTCATCTACCTTAGTAACTTCATAAACTAGACTAGGAAATGCAGTATTTATAGTGAGGCATATAAAATTAGGGAGAACAAATTTAGTGTCCAATTTGTGGAATGATATGGAATTCAGAAGAGGGAGAAATCAGTTTGGATTGGGGACACCAAGGCAACATGAAAGTGGCATTTGAGATGATCCTTGATTTGTTGAAACAAAAAGGCATGTTTATGTTGGGGAGGAGACTGGAGAAAGGGTTCACTTCTATAAAGGAATCCTTTTGCTCTTCCAGGATTACTTGAATTTTTTAAATGAATGCCTTTTACCTCAACTGAGTCTTTAATGGGTGAAACTGCTGCCAGTAAGAAATGGGTTTGAGCTCTGTGGACTTGCTGTTGTTATCTGCATTAATTGATGCGACTATTAAGGCTCAGAAGTTAAATAACTTGCCCAATGTTCCAAGTTAGTAAATGACCAAACTGAGAGGTAGATTCAGATCTGCTGGTTGTAGAACTGGACTTTCCTCTGCCCAACTATGCTGAACTATGTGCCAATAAGCATTACTAAAAAATTAGAGGAAGGAAAAAAAATTAACTGGGGAGAAGGAGTTCTGTGTCTCAAATAAGACTGAGGAACTACATTAAGGGTAAACAAATAACCATTATTGTAGGCATTCTTAGTTTTACCATTAATAAAGATGAATCTCCTGGAGGGGTTATAGACTGCATTAATTATCTAACTGGACCATGGAACTGGATTTTTGTGGAACATCTCTGGGATGAGCATTTATGAAATATATCTTGGGGAGTGCTACCATAGAGCCCAGAAGATGAAGCAGAGTTTCAGGTAACATGAAGAAAATGGGAAATAGAGAGATAGATATTTAGGACTCAGTGACTTTCCTTGTTCTCCTTGAAGCATAGCATGTAGGCAATCACTTTTCGAGCTTCAAGTCAGGTCAGCCTTGGCTGAACACATCTTAGGGGCTCAATCAATACTTAGAGAATTGAATTGAATTAGAGAATGCAGCACATCCTCTCATTTCACCAGAGGTGCTACCAACAGCAGAACTGTTTAGAGAGAGGAGCTATGTGAGGAGCTGCCCTGGCAACGGCTTTGATTTGGCTGCTCTGCAGAAGGTCATGTTATGTGAGTCTTCTCTGCACAACCCAGTCATAAATTACAGAGTTTCTCTCCCTACTCAGGATCACCTCCTCTCCTTACACCCCTCCCCAGATTGGGACTTAAAACCTTATGGTGTATTTTCATAGTGTTTCAAAGGAAGACGAGTTTACAGTTTTCTTTTCTTCAAACATTTTTATGGTGGTTCACATTGAAGGCAAAATATTGTACTTTAAGCTCACTAAGAGATAACTGCAACATCCTGGTCTTTATCTGAGCTGCAAAACCCATAACAGTTTTGTGGGAAATGGAGCTACCAGAAATTTGAGTCCACGTACTTCCCTGAATTATCAGGTGGAAAGAAAATAGGACTTCAAGAACAAAGAGGGAAGATTTATATGACTTCAAATTTTATCCAGTTGGCCCTTAAGTTTTAAAGGGATGATGGCTTTTGTTTTGTTTGTTTGTTATCACAGAGTATGGTCAGGGAGAATAATGATGTCTCCATTTATATGGCTCATTTAGGCCAGTGTAAATTTTTAAATATCCATTATCTCATGACCCTTGATTGTTGCTGCCATCCCATAGAGTAAAAAGGTCCTTTATTGATTGGTCTCCAAGTCATAAAGGAAAATACTGAGACCTGAATAGACAGTGACTATTAATGAGCACAACCCTATTTAACTTATTCAGTCATGTCTATTGTGCAATTCATATGTGCTAAGCACTCTACTAGGACCTGGGAATATGGGAACAAAAATGAACAAGGTATTGTTTCTGTCCTCAAAGATCTAGCAGTCCAGGAAGAAAGACCAACAGGGAAATGACAAATGAGAATCTGTGGTAATAAGGTCACAGTTCTGAAGGAGCATCTGCTTTCTCAGTAAAATATGATAGACTCATGTTGAGAGTGATTCAGAGCATTGGTTCCCAAATTGCAGTGTGCACCAGGATCACCACAGAGTTCTGGTCCCTCCCCCAGAACGTCTTCCTCAATACATCTGGGGTGCAGCCTGAGAACTTGATTTGCAGTATGTGGTGCTGATGCTGCTGGTCTGGAGGCCACACTTTGAGAACCATTGATTTATGGACTGTTTGATGTAGGGTTTGGAAATGTGGCAAAAACTGGATTCATCATTAAAAGGACAGGGAGAAGCTATTAATTAAGGCTCAGAAAGAAGGTTGTCAAATTGTTTTAAGAGCCTAGTGAGATGGGAAAATATAAATTTTGAGAAGGAAAGTGGAAAAATACTAAGTTATGGATGGATCTTGCTTAAGATGACCTAGGAGTGAGAAAATTATAGATGCTGGTGACAAAGTTTTTGGGCATGTACTCTTGTTTGGTCAGGAGGAGACAAAGACAGATGGGATGGTAGGCCCACCACACTTGTTTTTGTACTGTGAAATGATGAGGATAATCCATAAAACAGCCATGTATGAATGTTTCTCAAGGGCAAAAGGCATGTTTTGTGCCTGTCACCATTGCTTTCAATAGTGTAGCTATGCTTTTATTTCATGTTGTAGCTATAGGGATTCCTTATTTATTTATTTTTCCCATAAAACATTCTACAACCAAATGGAATTTGGCCATAATGAACTAATATAAAAGGAGGAGGTCAAAGATTTGGGAGTCTTACTGGGTTTTGATGAAATGGGAGTTCTTCCTACTTCCAATCACAGCTCATGCTCCTTCTGGTTGCCAAGGTGAAATTTTCTTTCTGTAGCAGTGATTCTGGAATAATGTTTTCGTGGAGAATGCCCAAGTGAGAAATAAACACAGCTGTCTGCTAGTGAAAGGTTATATACAATCACTCTCAAGGGCCTTGGGAAGGCAAGAAATGTATAGCCCCTTTAGCTCGATACTGTTTCCAGGGGTCATTTTATTGGGAACATAGGGTAATTAGTAAATTCTCTGGCCCACTGGGCTTTTGTCTTATTGATCTCTTGATATTTTATAAATGTTTTCATTCATGTAATGCTATTTGCTTTCCTTATATAACCCTTTCTGGTGTGATTCTGGAGACAGTGTTTGGGGGAAAATGAGACAATTAAATACAAAGATATTTATATATTAATGCACCCATGAACACAAGGATGAAAGGAGAGCAAAGTAAAAGCCATGTTATAATTTAAGCCAATGTTTTTTAAAAAAAGTATGGATAATAAATCATATCAAATACTTGTTAAAAATAAAATGTCTACATTTGAATACTAAACCAAAATTTCCAGTGGAGCACCTGAGTCTGTATTTTTAACAAGTTCTCAAGTGATTCTTATGCAGAGTCAACAAATTGTTGGCTATTTAAAAACCATAACTTTAGGCCACCAAGGCACCTGTATATGGACTTATTTGATGTATTCAGCCAAGACTAGTCTACAATGTGAGAAGCTATCCACAGCATGTGGGCAGCTTAATCTTATCACCCACGTCTCAATCACCACTACCATTTTTATTTGCTTTTATGAGTTTTAACTTCCCACACATATGTTCAAAATAAATATTCTCTAATGATCCTCTGGGGAATAGGCAGCAAACACTGAAATGAATAATTTACAGAACTACCCTCAGGAAAAATGTAAACCAATTCTAGGCTTGTAAATGCTGCCTGATTCTTAAGTATTTAAGAATGGACTTTAGCATTTTGATGCCACTGAAATAATGCAGTTGCTGTAGCATCTACAGAGAATATGGGAAGAGAGACTAATTTATTATATTATATTTTTAAGTCCTCAAACGATTCCACTTTTTAGCATTATAATCCCTCATCTATAGATGGGAGGAACACAGAAGCTCAGCATAAATAACTATCTTATTGTTACACAGCAAAAAAGTGATGAAGTCAGTGCTCAAGCCCAGATCTTCTTGGTTCCAAAGTCTGTATTTTTTTTCATTGTATTATGTAATGCCTTTGCAGTTTATCATGTTTTCTGCCACTGTTAACACTGATGAATGCCAGGATGTATTCTAAGGAAATAGCCATGTATCTGGGATTGCTTGACCAAGGGTCTGGGAAAGGAGTGTTATTGTGTGCATGAAAGCTATGGCACATAGAGGATGCGAGCATGTGCTCCAAATTCAAGCTTAAGTTTAAATGCCTCCAATGACCTTAGGATCATTAAGTCTCAGTTTTCTCATCAGTGAAATGGACATACTTATTCTACCATTCAGAGGGTTGTTATAAGAATCACATGCTATATATATGTAAAGTACTACATGTCAGGACTGGAGAATGGTAATTATTGAATACCTCAGACAAGTTGGAGTCATTATTAGCCCCAGGCGGTCATATAGGCCCATCTGACCCATGTCCAGTACATTGAGAGATCATATTGTGGCATCCTTTTAAAAAAGAGCTTTATGTTAATATGTTAATAAAATCAGTTTTCCAGTATAATTATGCTTCCATATAATTTAATGATTCTTTTGGTGTATGGGGATGATGCTTCAGCCAACTGAGCCACACTGGCCAGGGCTTAATGATTCTTGATAATTGTGATTTTTTAAACTATGTAATTAAAATAGTTTGAATTTGTACTCTTATAAAGCAGAGTTTTGTAATAGAAAGGGCTTGAATTTTGAATTTATACAAGATTGGACAATCATTCTTTAGTTGTATGAACTTGGACAGTTGCTCAGAGACTCAGTTCCTATTTGTAAAATGAAGATAATATTAATGTCAAACAGTTATTGTATATTTAAGAATACTTTCAGCAGCAAGTAACAGAACCCAACACACCCACAGCATCAAAAAAAAAAAAAAATAGGGTCCTATTTTTTTTTCTGATAATGAAATACCAAAAGAGATAATCACTGATACTGGATAAGCTGCTCAGTAAAGATGACATAAATTTCCTATTCTTTCTACCAGCGTTGGAAGATTTTCTTTTATCCTAAAGTTGTTACTTCATGATCATAAGATGACATCCACAACTTTTGACTTCAGTTTCAAGACAAAAGAAATGAAAAAAAAAAAAAAAAAGAACTAAAAACTCTTCTCTTCAGGAGACTTGGGCTTTGTATTCAGGAATAGAATCCTCCCCTACCAGAGAGTGCCTTTTATAGGTCATTTGACAGAACTGAGTCACATCCTCTCCATTAGCCCAATCAATGGCCATGGGAAATAAAATCATCGTTATTCATCACCTGGCTGGAGCAAGGAACGGTCTGATTTATATGAGATAAAGGGATCTCAGTCATATTCCTGACACAATAGAGTTCTGTCAGTCATGTAGAAGGATATGGGGTAGGCAAAGGAGATCATGGGTAGGCCACAGAAAATATCTGCCATAGTGATCACTCAATAAAGACTAATTTAAAGCTCCCTTGTCTAATAAAAATGAAAAAATTTACAAAGGAAAAAATATCTGACCAGATTACAAGACCTGATATTTAGTGAAAATAGGACCTCTGCATCCCAATATATTGTAGGGTCCATGAATGTGTTCTAAAAAGGGACCAGACTTTCAAGAAATAAGCTAAATAATTTGTAATTTTTTTAGTATGGATTCCAAAGAATAGATTTCAATCTAAATATTGGAGGAGATTAATAGCAATCTTTGGGCCATTTTGAAAGAATGCTGGTCTTGGCTAAAGACTTAGCAAATAGAACTATCTGGAAGGGTAACATTTGCATTGGATCTTTTCCCAGAATTGCATTAGTCAGGCATGGTAAATGAAGGAGGGAAGAGCTGGAGACATAGCTAACAGTCAAGAACTGCCTCTTCCCACATGGGAAGGTTTGACTTGAAAAGCCTGGATATCATTTTATTATAGGTATATTCCAAGCCAAGATCTGACTCTTACTTGTATTTCTAGCCTCAAATTTCACCTCTCCCCACCCTCCCATCTCTCCTCTGCACCACAGCTCCTTGACTCCCCTGCCACCCTGCTAAAAGCTCGTCTATCTCTGTTACGAACTGCCTGACTACTGATGCTTTCCTTTATGTTACATACAACACTTATACATAAGTGATTGGTATTTGTATTAGCCCCTGACTGGCTTATTTCACTTAGACAAATACCATATGATTTCACTCATATGTCAAATCTAATGAACAAACAACTAACAAGCAAAATAGAGACAGACTCATAGATGAAGAGCAGATGACAGCTAAGACGGGGAGGGTAGGGGGTGGAGGGATGGAGCAGAAAGGAAAAAGGACTCACAGATGTGGACAGCAGCATGGTGATCATAGTGGGAGGGAGTAAAAGGGGTTGAATAGTAATGAAAAGTACAATAAAAATTTAAAAATAAGTAAATGATTGTGTAATTATGGTTTATTGTCTCTTATTCAGTAGAATATATGTCCTTTAAGGTGCTATGTCCTCAATACCAGCAATGTTTGTTACATGGTAAATAATCCATAAATATTTATTTTTGTATCTGTATATTTAGAATGTACCAATTAATAAATTTATCTGAAAATCCAAGTATATAGACAGATTGGGAAGAGGAAGTGAATTTTCACATCATAAAATAATTTCCCAAAGGAGTCCTTTAAACATGGAGCTTCTTTCAGGCATTTAAAATAGGATTTGATTTACCAGAATTTAATTCACATTACTTTTCAGGAACATACACACACATCTAGTGCAAAGTCATCTGCTATGAACACACACCCTCTAATTTCCTTACTTACAGGTATGTCCCAAAGATAATTATTAAAAAATAAAATAAAAAGAAAGAAAGAAAAAGAGAGATAAAAGAAAAGAAAGAAAAAGAAGGCGGGAAGCAAACTAGGCTCTAAAATATCAGCCCAGTGATTAACAGAATAGAATAATGATGAGCGAGATCAGACGCCTCATAGGGACATTAGGGTTGTAGTGTGAGACCCCAAAACAATCACCTCCCACGCAGTCTCCTAACAGCAAGTTTGATTTTGAGTCAGTTCTGGGCATGAATCTGTTCTGTGGAGGACAAGAGTGTTTGTTCTCGCCTGCAACAAGCCAAATAGACTGCTGGCTAAGCCCAATAGTGTCAGTGTGGGGATGGGGGTGGGGCTGTGATGGAATACCTGGACCTTCGCAGTAACGATAATGACAGCGACCACTCCCTATGTGCTCTTGTGCACCACACACTGCTCTATGCACTGGACTTGTATCGTTGCTTATAAACTTTGAACTCCTAACTGCCACTTACTCATTTCATTATTTTCAGAAACTCATTTGGTTTCTTATCATTCAGTAAGTGAAACAAATGATTCCTACTTTAACTTTCTCATTAAATAAGGTTCAAAGGAGGTGATGGATGTGAAGACACTGTTACCTATGAAGAACTTTAGAAATATAAGATATATAACCATGGTTTATATTTGCATTTACATATACATATTACATATGTAGTTGTATTCATTACATATACTTTATATTTTGATTTATATTTGTATTTATTTATTTTATCAAATATTTAGTTCATTCTATGCTTAAGACATAACGGTAGCTGAGAAGCCATATGAGATTAAGCCTTTGAGATTAAGCAAAAACTTCTTAAAGAAAGAGAAATTTGCCTGTTAAAGAATGAGGAGGAACTTTCCAAGTGAAGAAGGGCAGAGGAGTCCTGGGCATGCCAGGCAAATGCAGTGGAATGAACAAAACTAAAAACACATTAAAGAACATCCAAGAAAAGCAGGATTTGAGTCAGAGAGAATTACACAAGGTCAGGCTATTTAGGGCATTCCATGCCCTACCAACATGTTTGACCTATACATATGGAGAACAAATAAACTGCCCTAGGCAGAAGGATGACGTGGTTGTATTTGTATTTTAGAAAGATGAATCTGGAGGCAGCATGAAGGAGAGATTTGAGAGGGCCCAAACTAGAAAAAAAAAGTTAAGATGAGGGGCTAAATAAAACAGTAATTCTAGCCTGATGACACAGTTTTGACAAGAGAAATGGTAGCGGTAATGGAGAGTAGGGAGTAGATTCCTTAAATATATGAAGATGGGGGAAGAGTTTCACATTGACAAAATTTGGTTGATGATTAAATTTTCAACAAATGAAGATTAAAAGAAAGTCCATGGTACTCAAAGGTCTATAAATATTTTTCTGGATGAAAGGGTAGGTGGGTGGATGGATGGATAATTAGGGTACGTAAATGCTGAAAAAATTTGATATGGTTCTGGACCTCATGAGGTACCAGAGATTTAATTTTAATTTTACTTCTATAAGTGTGATCATTCAATCAAATTATTCAACCATTCAAACACTCAGATTCCATGAATCCTATCATGTGCTGGGCTCCATCAGTATGCAAAATTAAATACTGGTTATACCCTTCAAGAGGTTTACATTCTTGGTAGGAAACAAGACTTTAGATAATCTAAGGCATCCTAGGGGCAAATGACGTTTGCAGAAATCAGTGATTCTAGTCCTCAGACATGAAAGAGATGGGAGAGACTGGTATGGATGGTTCGTGTTACATGTGCAACCTTATTGGGGCCTTGAATGAGAAGGACAACACATTTAGGTCAAAGGAGTAGGGAAGGAATTAACAGCAGGGAGAATGGAAGGAGATAAAGGGTGTGTTTGCAGAGCTGTCTTTGAGGATTGTGAGGAGGATAGTGTGATCGGAGAGGCCCTCCCTCTAGTCTAGCCAGATAAGGTATATTCTGGGTGGTCCAGCGTTGCATGATCCTCTTGGCTCTGTCATAGCAGATCTCTGCAGGGACCTTTTGGATCCACTTATTGTTTTAGTTGTCAAATCACTTCCTCTGCTTATTGAATACTGAGCCCAAGTATATAAAACAGATGAAAGGAGAACTGAGCTCACTGAAGTGGAGTTAAGGGACTGGGTCCTGTTCAACCAGCCACCTCAGAGATAACTTCTAAGGCAGCTGTGAGGAAGCACTAGTGTTCTGAAGATCTCACAGTCTGGAAACCCTTTAAAATAAAGTCCCTTTATTTTATAGGTGGGAAAACTTGGACTTGGAGAGGATATGAGAATTGCTCAAAGCCACATACACTATTATCTCCTGACTCTGTGGAGTTAAGCAGTAAATAGAACTCATATTTCCTGGGCCAAGGCTAACCTGGAACAGTTTCTGTGTTCTTGGTTGGAGACAGGCACCTTGTTAAATCATGTGCAGTCTAGTTCTTGACCCTTTTTGAACATTTTTAAGTTGCCATTGCCTGGGTAAATCCAGAGTCTTCGAAATCCCCAAGTGGTTTCTAATGAGGGTGGTCAGAAGCCACTCAGCGGGCTTCCTTGTTTGAAAACAATGGGCAGAGAAAGGGAATATTAGCTGCTGGCAGTGGGCACAGTGGTGATATGCCTTGTGCTGCCTTAGAGAAGAGCTAATTTTCCCTGCTCTGTGCTCTGAGGAAAATATCCCTACTTTTGACAGATGTTCTAATTCAACAATTAGCAGTGACTAGGACATGCAAAAATTACCAGTTGCTAAAGCCTCACTTAGCCAAATGGGAGACAGAGTATTTTTATATCCGGCAGTCTTGGGCTGTGTAGCTTGAAGCACACACTTGCCCAGCATTTCTCTGGCTTATGTGTTTCACCACTAACTGTAATCTATTTTTAAGTATTCTAAAAATGTGCCTATCACAACAGTTCCTTGGTGGTGGGAGGAGAAAAGAAAAGCATGCTATGCTGTATGAAATGGCATCCATTAAAGAGCTTCCTTTCTGGTCCTTGGTACCATTGTGTCATGGAAAAGGCTGGAAACCCTTCAGCCAAAGGGCAGCTTTGTTAAGGGAGCCCCCAAGTGGGACATTTCTGTTCCAGCAAATGATTAGTCCCTTCCTCGCTAGTCAGGTATTCTGGGGAAAATTAAGACATGAGATTTCATTGGTTTCAACGCTCCCAGCTCCTCTCTCTGCATTCTTCCTTCCCCTAATACAGGGGTATCCAGCTCATTTTCACTGGGGGCCACATCAGCCTCACGTTTGCATTCAAAGGGCTGAATGTAATTTCAACTTTTTAACAGTTAAGGAGTAGGTGCATTTATACAGCCCTAAAATTATTTCAGCCCTTTGAAGGCAACCTTGAGGCTGATGTAGCCCCCAGTGAAAATGAGTTTGACACCCCTGCTCTAGCAGTAAGGTGCTTCCTCCGGCTGTCCAGTGCACATCAGGTTTTCCCGCATCTTCATTTTTCCCTACCAAGTTTTCTCTCAAAAATTCAGTCTCAATATTTTGAAATAATTATTGACAGCTATAATTTCCAAATCTTTTTAATTATCCTGTTTTAGTAAAATAAATAAATGCATATATACAAATGAGTAGATGCTCATAAAATAAGTATGTTTATAAAATATATGCACAGTATACATCTAGGAAAATATTAATAATCATAGTGGCTATAAATAGTATTAATAATTTCAATAATTTTGACCAACTTGTTATCCAATCTGTTTTGAATGTCACTCTTTATTTTTTGATGTGGTTAGTGAAGTCCTCATACCAGGAGTAGAAGTCTTAGATGCACCATTTCTTTTTTTGTAGTTACATACTACATAAATTATTTGTGTTGTTTTAACTAAGCAGTTCCTCAGAGAGGATTGTTATAAGTCACAAGTGTGTTTTGTGTGGGTTAGCTTAGTTAATATCACGTAATCTACTCTGCACACCTACTTTGTGTAAATGATGGTTTGTGGTGACATCCCCAAAGTCACTCCCAGTACAGGTGCCACTGCCAACCTGTCCACCTGTGAAGTCCTGTTCTTCCAACAGGAACTTCTTTCACTGACATGTGAGCCCCAGGCAAGAGGCTCATCTTGATGTGAATATTAATTATTAGTATTTTCTTCAATTCTTTGTGCATTAAAAATAAAAGTTCTCTCACGCATTTCTCATTTCTTAGTTGTTCGTTTTGAACATTCCACTTTGAAGCCTGTGGTTGGGCCCTGGTTGTTGGGTCCCTCTGTCCTCTCTAGAAGTCACCAACACATCTGGATTGCCTGAATGGTCAGCACTGGTTATAAAGCCTCAGAGAGAAATGAGAAGCTGTATGCATGGCAACAAATGCTCAGTGGTCACAAACCTGGTTTCTAGGAGTTGAGGGTTATACACAATCCAATCCAAGTACTTCAAATCTACATGTGCAGGTGACCCTGTGTATAGCCCAGAAAGGTATGGTTGGCTGGTTGTGATAACCCACCCAGGATGTGCCCTGACCTGACTGCATAGGTGCTATATTTTAAAAGTCAATGAGGCTCTTTTTCTGACTTTGTCACCATTTTCTTCATGGCAATCTATTCTCTCTCTTTCTAATGGCATGATTCCCTCACTGCTCTGAAAATCAAGCTATTGGCTCTTTCTTTCTGCTCATTTCAGACACCCATAGTAATTATAAGTAGAGCAGATCTTGACCCCACAATCTCCTTACCAATTGCTGTGGTTCCTGTTCTACAGCGTTTCTCTCATTTGTCTACTTTTTTCTACTTTTACTATTAGCACCCTAACATGGGCCCCATTGTCTCTTGCCTGAGCTAGTATAACAGCCTCCTACCCACATTCTTGCTTCCTGTCCTTCCTCACTTAAATCGTTTCTTCCTGTCTCTGCCACCTCCAAATGTGACTCTGCTTAGAAATTTCCAATGGCTCCTCTACTTCTTATACTATTGATTGATCAGCCACCGAGTTTGGCATGCACATTCACTATAGTATGTGCCCAATCTGCTTTTTTCTGACGTCCTGCACTTCTCTGAAAATCATTATTGTCCAAATGAATGCTTCTGGTATTCATTTTTTTAAAGATTTTATTTATTTATTTTAGAGAGGGAAAGGAGGGAGAGAGAGAGAGAAACATCAATGTGTGGTTGCTGGGGGACATGGCCTGCAACCCAGGCATGTGCCCTGACTGGGAATCGAACCTGCGATGCTTTGGTTCACAGCCCACACTCAATCCACTGAGCTACGCCAGCCAGGGCATGCTTCTGGTATTCATTTAACAATTCCCACATTTGCATACTGTTGTTCCTAATTTTCTCTGCCTGAAAAATAGTCCCCCGCTTTCATGCTTTAATCCATTTATTCAACTGCTACTTTTCGAGCACCTAAGATTTTTAAAAACTCTCACCTGTAAAATGTCTACCTGTTCCTTCAGGTGCATGTCCAATATAACCTCCTCCATTAACCCTTATTTGTCTTCACAAGGCACTGCCCTTCTAAACTTTCTCCATATCTTTTCTTATGGCACTTTTTTTTCTTTTTCTTTCTTTCTTCTTCTTCTTTTTTTTTGGTCTCACACTTTGGCTAAAACTCTTTAACACATAGCCAATCTGTACCAAGCACTGTGATAGATCATGTATGATTATATTTAACACTCCCTCTACCCTTGCTGTCTATAATCTTATTTTCATCTTAAAGATTATAAAAATGTAAATCAGAAGAAAAAGTAACTTGCCCAAGGCCAAATCACTAAAGAGTTTTAAAGTCAGGAATCAAACCAAGTGTGTCCTATGTCCTCATTATATGATGTCCTGACCGTGGTCATCATTGTACTTTTCATCACCAATAATTTGCCACAAATTCCTTTCTGAAGACATGAGCTATGTCTTTTTTACCTCTGCGTTAGCCAAATCATATTTATTCAGAACTGAATTGATTGAGTTTCATTCAATCAAAGTGTACCTGAGGCACCTTGCAAAAGGGAAGTCAGTGGAGTTGGCGGTTTGAACATGCCTTAAGATCAGCAACCCCCACTAGTCTGGGCCTTTTTACACACAGATCAAAAAAGGGCCTGAATAACGCAGTCACCCTCAGTCCCTGTGGGCCTTCATTTTTTAGCTCTCTAGAAGTCGCTGCTGCCTAACTCTTGGCTGCCACACAATCTGTTGTAGCTTTAAATATTCGCTGTGTTAATGCTGATTACTGAAAAAGTGGCAATTAAGTTTTCATGGCATAATTTCTATGTTTCACTGGAACAGTGCTAATAGTACATTGTGTCTGTCCCTTCAAAGAATCCACCTGTTTTGGGGGGAGATGGCAGCAGCCTGGAGACGTGGGCTGCTCAGTGAAATGCTGCTGTTAGTTACAGGATTCAATCACTGCGTCAGGAACACAGAAGATCTGAACCACAGGGATGGCGAAGATGTGGGCTGTCCTTCAACCCTGGGCCTGACCAGAGTTAAATTTGTGTACATGCTCAAAGGAAACCTTCCTTTATGTCCTTTGCCACTTTATATTTCCTAGTATTTCAAGTGGCAATGAGAGTCATATATTATAAGGGTAGCTCCCTTCTGACCAACAGCCTAGACCACAAACCTTTCATAAAATTGTACCTGTGCAATGGGAATTTTTCTCTGTGTCTTGTCTGTATTGCTGCACTTGCAGCCTCAACCTTCATTTCCCACCTTTCGTTCATTTTTCATCTCTGTTCCATCCCTTCGGACCAGAACCTCCCTTCAAACTTAATCTTCATTTCTCCAGTCCACTACTATTACTTAGGAAGCTGGATTCCATTCATCTTTGCTCTGGCTTTGGGCCTCAGAGCTAAGGGCCAACTATCCACCATTCTGGCAAGCTCTGCCATGAAATATGCTGGGAGCTGAGTGGCAGGCAGGCTAGTGTAGAGCTAAAAATAGAAATGGGAAGCCTGAAGCTGGAGGGGACTGACCTAGCTACAGAGATGACCCTTGAAGGGGAAGGCCATCAAGCCCCTTCATGTTAATTCCTTAGGAGCCTTGGGGAGGAAGCCAGCATTGAGCCCATGTGGTTCTATCTGGTGGTCAGCGCATGGAAACCAGGGCCCTAGATAGTGGCCATTTGCAAAATCCAACTGGTGACCACTTTGTGAACGTGAGTGGCTTGCATAATTTGGAGAAGTCTACTCTAGTTAAATGTGAGTTAGACACAATGAAAAGGAATTTGGGCCTTGGAATTAAAAGGTCTTGGGTTCTAATTCTTGCTCATCTCTAACTAGCTCTGTGACTTGGGGAAATGTAATTTCTCTGAGCTTTGGGTTCCTTGCATTAAAAAGCAGGACATAGTAATTGCCTCTTAAATCCCTGTGATGGGACTTAAATATGGTAATATACTGTGTATCAAATACCTCACACAGGAACTCACAATAAAAGGCAGTTATTTGTATTAGATGAGAGGGTTGAGACCCCAGGAAAGATGAGAGGATGTCGGCAGATAGTAGATAGTGACTTGTGTTCAGGGTCTCAGCATCAGAAATGAAGGCAAATCAGGAGGCAAGATCAGAAGACCGGAAATAAAGATGGGACACAGTTAGCCAGAGTCAAAGGTAGACACCATCAGAGCTCCCTGGTACCCTTGACTCAGACAACACAAGTTAGAGACCTCACCAGCTGGTAGGTCAGAAGCTGCTAATATCCTCCCTGCCTCCATCAGGTTTGGTTCAGAAGTTGGGCAGGGGACCCTTGGCTCCAATGGATGAGCAGACCAGGGCATTGTACAGCAGGCCAGCCCCTCAGGTAGATGATGAGTGCAGCTTTCCGAGAACTAATGGAAAAAGCACTACCTCTCCTCAGCCAGGAGCTGGTGCAGCACCTGGTATCCTGTCCCAGGAGCCAGGAACACAGACTGCAATGGTACCATACTTGGCTCTTGTGTTAGAGGACCTGAGAATGGCAGGAGATTACTGGTGTTCAGGAAACAGTTTGGGACAGAATAGAGTCATCCTGCAAGGGCACAAGCAGATTATAAATACAGTACTGAGTCATGCCCGCTGACACGGCCTGGCTGGTCACTTCTTTGTTGCTTTTGCTGGTTCTTGGCTAAAGTCTCTATACCTAACTTTCTGAGCTGTTGTCACGGTCATAATGATTAATGTGTGTGTTTGTATGTATGTTTGTGTGTGCATGTGTGTAAATAAGACAAAAATGAGCACTGGAAAATCAAAGGGTATAGTAGTCAACTTGCCTATGTATTTAAAGGGCCCCTGTATTTTACCCTTTCTTCCCATATTAATCATAGTTTCTGTAAGCATCCCTACCCAAACTCTAAAATCCATGAGTGCAGGGAGAATGCCCAGTGTCTGCCTAGCACAGAGTAAGTGCCTAAAAAAATGTAATCCAATGAATCACCTGTATTTAAGTTCCCGTGTGGGTCACTTCAACATATTATTTCTAATTTTTGTCGTAACCCTGTGACGTATCATTAACCAAATTTTATAAGTGACAAAAGTGAGATATAGAGAAAGTCCATACAAAATTTACCAGTTTCAGAGTTGGGGAAAAAAACCTTTATTCTATTTCATGTGTCATATAATATGTCTAGATTTGTGATTTGGAAACGTGGTTATTCATCACTGTAGCTCTAAATCAGAAGGGAGAATGCCTAGGAATTAATTAGGGAGTTAAATGGGAAAATAAAGTGTCAGAGAGGGGAGGAACATGAATCTGCCATTTCCAGAATGGCATAATTAACATTAATGTCTTTGGTGTAGTACTGCCAGATTTAGCAAATAAAAATACAGAGTTCCTAGGTATATGTGAATTTCAGATAAAGAAGTACATTTTTTATGTGAGTAGATATCAAAAATTTCATGGCACATACTTACACCAGAAAAATGATGTGTCATTTAACTGAAATTTAAATTTAACTAGGCATTCTGTATTTTATCTGGCAACCCTACCCTGGGTTGATCTATAGGGTAGATCCAAGAGACGCTGGTCAGGATGGATGGGAATGGAGTTCTGGCTGAGGAGGTAATCTACAGATGGAACAGGTTTGGGACTGTGTGTATTTTCAGGCACTTGGCAAACATTTAGGGGACCATTGTCTCATTCTAGGAGCTGTGAAGGAGGGAGAGATGTCTGGGTGCCAGTTAATCCTCCTTCAGCACTTAGAGTCCAATAGATGGGAGAAGAATGTGTGTCAGTCACTGCAATGTTAGGTTTTGGTAAGCATGTGGCACACTGCTGGGGAAGATTTAGTATGGCCTGGATACAGGGAAGGCTTCTTGAAGAATTTACTCCAGCTAGGCTTGATTCAGTACAATCTTCCAGTTCCCACTCTACAATTTAAGCTCCGTGCTCCTGTTGAAATGATCTCCCAAGATGCAAATTCATATACATTCCTTCCCTTGCTTAAACTTTTTTTAATGGTTCCCATAACCTTTTTAAGTAAATAACCAAATGCTTCTACTTGGAATAAAAGCCTCTGTCTGACAGAGACCCTGTGTACTGGACCAGGCTCATCTCTATTCTGCCTCAGCTATGAAGAAATGCCCTGCAAAACCAGTCAGCACTCCTTGACCCCATGCCTTCCCCTCAATGTGGTCATTTTCCTGATATGGCTTCAGCTTTGCCTCACCTGTCTAAATCCTAATCTCTTATTATACATGGCTACTAGGTATGAAGCGCCTTCTAGTTGACCAGCTCTTTACTAGCTACTTTAATTAGTTAATCCTCCAAGTCTGTGTTGTAGAGTCACACCTCCTTGAAGCACACCTCTTCCTGCTTGCAACCTTGTGGGCTTCCTCTATTAGCTTTCCTTGACCAGAGAGAGCACCTTCAACCAGTGGACTCATTGTCAGCTTGCTGTCTGTCTTTACTACAAAGTGAGCCTTTTGAACAGAAAGGTAGAATATTATTTTTGTCTGTATCTTCAGGATCTAACACCATGCCAGGAATGTAGAGAGGGCTTAGATATTTGCTGTGTGAATGAACAGATATTTTAAGGAAATTCGATAGTCCTTTTGATAACATTTCTACTAATAACAATAGCTTGACTCTGTGATACTGAGCCTGACTCTGTGTTAAATATTTTATATACATGGCTTTATTTAATACCCACAGTGACTACATAAGATATAAATTTTTATAATCTCCCTTTTGTAGATAAGAAAATAAAGGTTAAAAATGTTCAGTAATTTGCCCAACCTAGGGTTGGAGCTGGCATTCAAACCCAGGCGAGACTGACTGCAGGGCACATGGTCTCCATCACTAGGCTGTCCTGCCTCTCAAATGTCCCTTAAGACCCTCAACATCTTCCCTAATCTCCTCTCTTACTCTTCTCCTAGTGGGTTAAAATGCACTGGTCACATCTGACTACTCAGGAAAACCCAGCTAGGCCAAAGAACACAACTCCCTTGGGAGAATCAGGGCCTATGCAAATATCCAGATTGTGAGGAGCCCTGCAGTTTTCCTTTGTGCCCTGCTTGTAATAAATAAGCCTGGATAGCATTCTTAGGTCATTAACAGAGATAGATGGAGCCAGCCAAGTCATCGCTTTGCACTTGGCAAAATGGATATGCTACTTCCCTTTTGTGGAACAGGGTGGTGAAGAAATTTCACAGCCTTTACTTGCTTTAAGAGTTTTGTTGCTTATGGGAGGAGAAATAAGAGGTAGGAGGTGCCTCCGAAGGGATTTATTGGGACACACATTACCAGGGAAGATAAGTGAAGGGGCTGGCTACTGCTGCACCTGAATAGGAAAGTCTAGTCTGGGATCTGTGTATAAGACCCTGCCTCCTCCCCACCCAGACCTCAGTGTCCTCTATAAAGTGGGACCTTCCACAGTGTGTCTTGGTGAATACTAGTTCTGTGGTGTGTTAGAAGGCATTATATGGTGAAAATCACTTCAAATTTAAAACAAACAAGGAAATGCCTGTTTAAAAAGGTCTGGTACCATTTTTGTTAGTTGTTTACTGCAGAGTTTCTCAGGGCCTTCATGTATGCTGGTGCAAATTACTCACATCGCAGAGGTTCTGTACTAGGTGGCATTTTCCAAATTTGATCAATCACCAAACCACAGCTTCAAAGAGTTTATTATGGGATCGAGCTTCCCAGGACCTAGCACAGGAGAATGTTATACTAGATGGTGTCGGGTGTCATTTGTCTCAAGGAGTACTGGGCTGCCACTTCTGTGCTCGGGAATACCTGGTGTGGTGGCAGAGCTGATTTCTCTCTTGCTGGGGAGCGGACAACAAACGGACTTTCTTAGTGTAAAACCTCGTTTTTCAGTTATGTTCCTAAAGCTTCCCCACTTACTTAGTTCCTAAAACCCTGTCAGAGACGAAACAGGGCTTTACAGTGTGCTTCGAGCATATGCCTCTATCAAACACTTAGGTGGCACCACACTTTTAATATAAATTTTATTTTTTTCTTTCTACAAATTTATTGAGCAACAATTGAGTGCCAAGCACACTGTGTCAGATACTAAGGATATAGCACTGAACAAAACAAATATACACATTTTACATAGATGACCTCATTTAATTTTCGTAAGACACAGACCTCCCCCAGCACAATGGCTGTGTGTATTGTATAGTAGATGACTCTCACAGCCTTCCCTGAAATGCATGTTTTATTGTTCCCATTAACAGATAATTCAACTGAGGTCCAGGAGCTTAAGTATTAGAATAGCTAGAGAGCATTGGAACCAGGGTACAAACCTGTCCCTCTTCATTGAAGTGCCAGGGATAAATTCAATTCCTTCCCAGTTTTTTGTTTTATGGTTTTAAAAAAAAATCAGGATGACCTAGATAAGTAGTCAATTTATAAATGAAAGCTTTGGTACCAATACAGGATTCAGCTTTTAGTTCCTTCTCAGTCAAGAACACAGAAAGTTGCTAAAATTTATGAAAATTTATATCATTTATCCATTTATGCATAATAAATCATGACAAAACATAGAAGCTCAGAACATAAACCATTTTCCTTGATCCCAGCACTCCCATTGTACTCATCTGAAGTCATTCACGTGGCAGCAGGCATTTGGCAGTTCAGCGGGGGCTGGAGAGCCCTCCGTAGCCTTGTTTGCATTGCTGGCTCACAACAGGACCCCCTGTATTCTGCGGGCAGTTGTGTGGCCTTCACATGGGTGTGGCAGTACACTCAAATCTCTTCAGAAATAGGATTAAGAATTCTCACACAATTGGTTTTCCCACATTCTGCTAGTCATAAAGCTAGTCCAGAATCAAGTGGCAGGAAATAAACTCTCATTCCTAAGGAGAGAAGCGGTAACATCACACTGCAGAGGGCCCTGGAGGAAGAAATCATCGTAGCCATGTTTGCAAACACCACACCCCTATTTCAGCAGACATTTCTTAAAAACTTGCTCAGGTAATATGCCATTTTCTGAGAGTCTGCCTCCCAGTTAGCAAGACAGGGCTCCTTAATGGCAGCTGATTAGAAAAGAGACCCTTACCCAAGAAGGAATCAATCCATTGCTAAATTGAGTCAACCAGATTCTTTCCTAAAAATCTGAGACTGTGAAGGAGAGATATAAATTGACAGTCAGAGATTCTGGAATCAAAAACCCTTCCATGCAGTCATTTCTCTCCATATTCATGGAGAATCAGAGACATGCCATTCAGTCACTCAAAAATATTTACAGCACACCCATTGTGTGTGCTCAGCACTGTGACAGCCACTGGGAACACTCGACAGAGAAACCAATCAGAGCATTTCCACGGAGTGAGAGAACAAAGTCCACGTTTCCAAAGATGGAGAGGCTCTTGCTCCTGGCTATGACTGCTTATCCATCCCATCCTTGCCTGCTCTAAGTTGCCTCTGGAACTGGACAATACTGGGCAGTAAAAACCTTTATTTCCTTAAGCTGGTAGATATAGGTTCTGTTACTTCTATCTGAAATAGCCTGACTAGCGTATTCTCTTGAGTGAGGCTACAGGTTACTTTACGCATTGGCAGAGAGACTAGAACATTGGAACAAGTGACCTACTATTCTGGGGCTTTTAAGGATTAGTACTTGGGTAACTTGCTTTTTGGATCTGGCAACAGCAGTCCCTTGAGATGTCAAGCAGGTTCTTCTTTATTTTTATATACCAAGATAGTTCTAAATATGGCAAATCTGTACTTGCTTACTAGGCACAAAATGACTCCGGAGGAAATAATTTTATCTTTCTGATAATTATTTATTCAACATTCCACTGATTATTTTTGAGTGCCTACTGTGTGCCGGGTGCCACTCTAGGTACCTAAAAACATTAATCATCCAAATTGGCAAAGTCCCTGCCCTAACAGAGCTTAGACCAGCACACTGTTCCCATGTTATAAAAAGAGAAAAACACAGAAATCATTTTTACACTTTGTTTAGAAATAGATATTTTCTAAAATAGGTATTTTCTAGAGTTGGTATTTTTTTTTAATTCTCATCTGAAGATATGTTTCTTGAGTTTAGAGAGGAAGGGTGAAAGCAAGAGCAAGAGTGAGAGAGAGAGAATCATCTCGATGTGAGAGACAAACATTTATCTGACCAGGGATCAAACCTGCAACCTAGGTATGTGCCCTGACTGGCAGCAGGGGTGTGGAACCCGCAAACTTTTGGTGCATGGAATGACACTCCCAACTAACCGAGCCACCCAGCCAGGGTAGAATAAGTAGTTTCTTACTGAGAAATACTATGTAATATATCTAATTTTAAGATAAGCACTGTATAATTTACAAGTACAATAGAAAATGTTGAAAAAACCAACACTAATGATATTAAAAGGAATCCAGTAGAGTTGATTTGTTTCTCTGAATAATTCATAGGCCGTCTTGCAAGTTTGAGTCTATGTTCCCATGCACTATGCATGGGATAAAATTGGTAAGATTGGGGATACTATATGTATATTATAGCAGGATTTAGGACATTGTTACTCATTTACTATATTACTGTGATGAGCCTGATTTCATTCTTACTAGTGCTGGGCAGTAATTTGTCTCTCCTCTAGTAATTATCATTGTTAATACAAGTTTAAATCAGTTGTGTCTTCTATCTTCCCATAACTTTGTGGAAAAATATTGAGTTCATTATTTTTAAAAATAGATAATCTAAAATATTTTCTGAGTTTTTTTTTTTACATGGCAGAATCTTTGAGGTTTATAAAATTGTGACTCTTTTTATGATAGTCACAATATTTCTTCTTTGATGACTGAATTTGATTTTTGATTCTGGGAGTTCATACATCAGTATCTTTTCTAAATATTCTACCTAGGTTCACATAAGAATATTTACTAAATCAACTGTAATGACCAGATCTCCAGGATATTGTAGAAACTTTGACAACAGAAAGATTAGGGAAACTGATATAAAGATATCAAGATAGATAGATGGCAAGATAGATGATAGATTATATATATAGATATTATATAGATAGATAATATATAGATATAGATGTAGATATAAAGATAAAGAGATAGAGATATAGACAAATTTTCTGATGTTCTTGCCATATTTGCAAGCTTAATCATAACTGTTGATGACTTGCCTATGCCTGGTACTGTTCCTTTTTGCTCAGCTTACTGAAACGTGTCTGTAGAATTATCCTAGTCTATGGAAGACATTACATAAAGAGAGAGGTCATGCCCTAACTATTTAGAAGGAAGACAGGTGACAGAGATAGGAACTAAGAGTGCAGGTCTGGTAGATAAACAAACAAGTTAAGATCCAAGCTTGGCTGTATAACTTTGAACAAATTGCTTAGTATCTCTAAATCTCCAGTTTTCTTATCTGTAATGTGGTCACTTAAATAACATCTAGTTCATAAGCGTATTAGTCTGAGCAAACCACAATGACACAGAGTAAGCAAGGCACTATTGTTGCTAGTGTAAGAAGATAGAGCGATAATGGGGTTAAGGGTGGAATATGAGTTAATGGAACATGGACTCGTGAAATCTTAAATTAGCTCTTCTAAGTTCTTTGCTTTGTGGACTGGAAATCAGACAGGTTAACTGACTCAGAGTCACCAAGCAATGTGGTAGAGCTATGACTTATACACCAGTCTACAGTCAGAGGTACAATGCTTTTCAACTGGTCTGTTCTTTTATTTTTCCCTTTCATAACAAAAAGGAAATACCTGTGATCAATATGGTCAGATTATCCAAGTGACTTTTGCAGTAATTGCAATCCAGAGAGTTGCCTGAAACTCTATCGCTTAAATGTGGCTTTTTCAAAGAGAGGAAGCTTTTGTATCATCGGGATAAAAGGGAGCACAGTGCTTAAAGAACACTATCTCTTACTCTATTAACTCTATTTGTATGCTTTCAAAAGGAAATACTCTTTGTCAGATAAGAAGTTGGCGTGCTGAAAAGTAATACATAAATTTCCATGCTCAATAGTCAGGACTTGAGCAAGCTTGTCTGCAATGCAGCCCACACCATGCAGAACTTTCCTCCAGCCCCCCAGCTCCTATGCATGCATTCTTCTTGTCTCTGAGCCACAGAGGAGGGAAGTGCTTATTGCTCAGTGTACAATTCTTTATCTGAGGGGACCATTCTGAATGGAAATCTACCCCCTTGTATCCTCTCATATATTTCCCCCTCAAGTTTTCTCATCTGTTATGTGGTCACTTATTAACAATGTGTAGTTCATAATTATATTATGAGAAATATATAAAATAATCCAAGCAGACCACAATGGCAGAGAATAAATAAGGCACTGTTGTTGTTCGTGTAAGAAGATACAGCAAGATCTTCTTGGAAGACCTCTTGGAATGAATACAAGGAGTTGGGTGTGCGAGGGTATGGAGGACATGGCAGTTAGCACTGCTTTGTGCGGACAGATACACGAGACTTCCCTCTGGACAAGGATGCCGAGTTTCCTGTGCTGAGCATTAGAAGGTTATAAATAGATCCTTTAAAAACGTACCTCTCTAAGTTTCCCAGATAATGCTCTCAGGCAAACCTAGATAGAGTCAGAGGTATAACAACTCCATCTCAGTTAGGGACAGAAGCTCAGAAATGCCGTAGTGACCAGCTGTTCAGTTTTATGGGCGTGTCCTCCCATGGTCTCTTGTGGGAAAATGTTTGTTTAATCTCTTTTTGATTGCTAGGCCAGGCTGTTTTCAGGGGAAAGGTCAAACAAAGAAAATAATACATTTTATAATAAGGTAAAAGTTAATGGCTTATAATAAGTTCTATAAAGATATCATCCATAATTAATTAGAATCTATTTTTAATTAAAAAATTTTAATGTTTTATAGATTCCTTGAATGAAATGGCAAAAGGCTATTTTACTAACTATGATTCAAATACCTGTGGAATGATTTTAGCCTTCTGTGTTCCAAGCTTTTAGTCTGGATTCTTGAAAAAGGAAAAGAACCAATACAAGAGTGGCCAAAAGTAACTTTACAGTTGTTTGTATGGAAAATAACACAATATTAATAAATAATAATATAAGATTAAACTGCTTTTTTTCATTCTTATAACTATAAGCCTACTTGTGCCCAGTCCTGTATCTTCTGCCTGTGCATTTTTCTCTGATAGTCTAGGAACTATGCATATTTCATCTTAATAGGACTTTTAATGAGTTTAAGTTGCAGAGATCTTTGGTTTGAGCAGTTCTCTACCTGAAATGTGAGGGCATGAGATGGAAAATGAGTAGGAAGGTCCTGGGGATTGGTGTTCATTCATCTATGGGAAAGCAAGACTATGAGAAAGGATCAGCTCCAGCTTGGCTTAACTAAGCATGGATTGGCCAGCACTTACACTACTCACCCTGACACAGCAGAACAAATAACCCAGTATCCTGATTATATACTGATATAATTGTTGTTTGGGGACCAAAGGGTAAGTTCGCCTGTGGCAGATATTAATGATCACTTACTACATGCCAGGCAATGTTCTAAGTGCTTTACGTATGCCAACTGTTACACTCACAACAGCTCTCTGAATTAGGAATAATTAATATCTCCATTTTCTAGATTTGGAAACTGGAGACCTCCAGAGATAACTTTCTCATGGCTCCAGAGAAAGAAGTTTACACATTGAGAGGGAGCTACACTTCCAGGGTTGGTGAAGCCAGGCTGCATACTTGTGTCTTTTCTGGGTCACCAAGGGTGAATATTTATGGCTCTGTTTAAGAAGGCCTCTCTCACAGTGGGCATCCCACCAGGCATAGGGAGTGAAAAGATCATGAAAGCAACCTAGGTGAAAGGACTAGCCATAGATACGTACATGCCAAACAGAATTTGCCTACATCTGATTAGAATTCTGTCAGCCAGGAAAGATTTTTTGGCACTCTTACCCTGTCTCCATCCTCTTTGAAAAAAAAAAAATTGCAGAGGCCAGATGATACTACTAAGTAGCATTTATAAAGTCAAATGAATATTAATCATAATATTCTAACTGAATAGAAATATGAAGGGGCAGAAAGTGTTTGAATTTGATCCCTGATCCCCACCCACACTGGCTAACACTATCTTCTGAAATAGCTATGAAGGGCCCTAAGTGGATTTCTTGTTGTTTCTACACCACCCACTTTTCTTTCTTTCTTTTTTGTTTTTTTTTTGTTTGTTTCTTACTTTCATTAATCACCTAGAGTACCTTAGCTAAGGCATCTTTGTGTGAGGCCATTTATAGCCCCTGTGAGCAAGATTGTAATCTGGGAAAAGTATATTTTTCTACTGATGTAAAATAAAATAAAATGAGTAAAATTTTACTTTACTGATGTAAAATAAAGTAAAATTTGTATCTGGAAATCTCAAACACGGGTATTCTTTTTGTTGCTATGGATCATGGAGTAGCTAAGGAGACAAAGCACTTCCACTCCTCTGGATAAGCATCAGCAACCTCTCCTCCAATCCATTCTGGTATAGACGTTGCCATGGTGTTGGAAGGCGGTGGCCTAGAAAAAGAATTGCAATACTGGGACTCTTAGAAATGCTTTGTGAAATGTCCTGTCTCTCAGAGAAGCTTAGATTAGCTAGGATCCTTGTTTAACTTCTGGGATCTGATGTATGTGATATCAAGGGTATCAAGAACATTTTCTAAAATCTCAAAAATGATCCCTGCTATCTTTAACATTTCCAAAGTCCCCCCCAAAGTGCCTTCGCTACAGTCTCCTTATCTCTCTCTCTCACTTCTCTCTTTATTTCTCCCCCTCCACATTTGTCTCTCCCTTCTATACATATTTATTGAGTTCTATGCATATTATAGGAATGGTTCCTATAACACAACTCTGAAACAAACACATTATTTTCCTTTTCTTACACACACTGTACCTGAATATTAGAGAGTGTGAGTACTATGATAAAAGTCATGTGGCCAGGAGTTTTAGCAGAGCCACATTTCAAGCCAAATTCCATGTGGCTTCATACCTCTGTACTTTTTATTGCACCTGGCTATCTGGAGGTGGGAGGGTCTAAAGGGGTCTGATCAGCACAGATGTGCCCACTAACGCTTTTCCAGTAGCTGAGTTGTTACTAATTTGTAGGTTCCAGGATCTCCTTATGAGTGCAGAAATTGATAGTTAAAGAAAACAAATACGTGAGGTGGTTAAGAGGATCCTGTAAGAATTAGAAAATGCCAAAGATCAAAAGATTTCATGTAGCTATGTACAAAATTTAGTGTAACTTTTTACATGTGCCATTTATCTACTAAACATCTTTAGCACTGGAATGTCTTGGTTATACCCTATCATTTAACTTTGAGTCTTGAAGGAATTATTCCAGAAGTCAGTTTCACAGAAGTTTTGAAGATGATAATTCAGAAAGCTCAGACACATACTTACACTATTAAAATATTTTAAAACTAATAAAATAGCTTGCTCTAACTTTTTCAAAGACATTTGGGAAAAGTGATGATGACTGGCCGACCATCTTTGCTCTGGTACATGGAACAAGGAAAAAAATTGTGGTTTCACATTATGAGTGTTTTCTGTCTTAAAGGAGAAGGAGAAGGTAGGACCAGGATTAGCTGATATCCTATTAGGAGCCTCAGTTTTGTTATGCATAGTCACACATGATCTCATGTCAATGTTTGCATTCTACAGGTGAGAAAACAAAGGAGAAAACCTGTAGTTTCAGGTAACAATTGGCAAATTTTTGAAAGTTAGTCATCAAATTTTCATCCCGATCTCCATCTAGGTCTAGATCACTATTCTCTTATATTTCCCACATGTAGAATACACAACTCTTCCCCCTTTTCTTCTTATCTGAAAAATGAGCTCAAGTATCACTTCCTCCAAGAAGGCTTCCAAGACAGCCTAACCTGCTCCAATCAGTCTTTCTCGCTCTTCAGAATCCCGCAGGACTACTTTTTGGAATTGCAAATGTAGTTCGCCTCATGCTGTCTTAACTTTTTCTTCGTTTCACTAGAATATGTCTTACCTCTCTGTGTAAGCTTAACTTTTCTGAGCTCCTTGAGAAGCTGACCTACATCTCATTCATTTGTTATTTCCTATTACAGCAAAAGACAGCTAGTCACAAACATGCTCACCAAATGTTTCTGAACACAGATGAGTTAAAATAACCGAGAAGGATTGGACATTGTCACTGGATAACATGTATCTTTGGGCAAGTCACCTAATTATTTTGTTTCCATTGTTCACTTTTATTATATTTAAAATATGTTTTATTGTTGATACTATTGCAGGTGTCTCCCATCTTCCCCTCTTTTCCCCCCTGCACCAAGCCCCCACCTTCCCGTCTCCCCACTGGCCTTCACTACATTGTCGTCTGTGTCCATGGGCTATGTACCTATGCATAGGCGTTCTTGGGCTAATTTCTTCCAGTCTTCCCCTCCCACCTCCCCTCTGAAATCTGGGTTTACTTTTAAAATCAGTACTTAATTAGTCCAACTGTACAGCAAAATTATTCAACTTTATAAGTATTGCCTAGAGAATACTCATACAAAAGTTAGATAACACTTCTTAGTGACTTACTAGGACAAAAAAGGAGTCCAGGAATCTACATTTTAGCAGCTTCTCTGGGTTGTCCTATACAATTGATCTGGGGGCTGTACTTCAGCATTCACTGATGGAGAACAATGGTTACCAAAGTGGACAAGATTGGAATAACCTAGGATGCATGAAAGTAATGCAGATTTTCAAGCCTTGCCCCAGAACAATGGAATCAGAATCATTAGAATGGACATGAGATGGGACCTGAGAATCTGTATTTTTTGAAATTTCCACAGGTGATTTTGAAATAACCAGTATTTAAATTTATTTTTCCTGCTGCAAAAAGCTGGATTATTTCCATTGGCCCATGGCTTGGGAGAGGGCTCTAGGGTTGTTAAAAAACTGCTGAGTGGCTGCAGGGAGAGGCTCAGGCAGAAGTCCTGACACCAGGATGATCAGAGGAACCCCTCAAAAGCTTTTGGGCCTGGAGGCTCCTTGTCATGCTTTGCAGTTGGCCTTTTGAACAGATACCTGGCCCAGCTTGGGGGCCAGCCAGCCTGTGGAAGTCAGTCGGGGAGTCATTTATCCTCATGATGAGATTCTCCTGGTCATCTGGGATGCAGCTATCCAGAACATCACAGACACGAGGTCTGTGTGGACAGAAATAGGGTATGAAGACCTATTAGAGCCTAGTTCAGGTTCTTCTCCAGGACCATGCCTTCTGTGGCATCCAGGGTTTCACCCCACTTGCTTGGGACAGTTTGTGCACATCCTGGAAGAACGCAAGTCCTCAAGACACTTTGGGTGCCCTCGGCGATGACTCCCCTTGGGCAAAACAGAAGCCCAGAGAGAGGTGGGTGTATGCCTGGAGAGGCAGGTCTGCCAGGTGATGGACAACACCTCCCCCTTGGTGAAAGACTTCTGATGAATCTGGGAGCTCAGGGTTGGCTGGCAGTAAGGAACTAACCACCAAAAACTGTGTTGGCTGGTGTCAGAGACGGTGACTGGAGAGGAGGTTGAAGGGTGGCTGGAGGCTAAAAGAAGGGGAATACTGGATACATTCCCTCCAAACATTGTGGAAATGAGAGAAAATTCATGGTGGCATGCTCTGAAATAATCACTTATCACCACTATTCAGGAAGTTCTTTTAATTACTTTCCCATCCTGTTTTATGGGCGTCAGGATCTTGGCTCTGCATCAGTGACCCTGACACCTCTGCCAGGCCTCTGGCTGTGTCCCATCACTGCTCTCTCTCTGCGGGGTGAGAAGATGCCTAAAGCCAGACTGCCATTTTGGAAAGAAATCTCCCCCAGGAGACAAGCACAATTCACATACCATTCTGAGCTCAACTCTTGATTTCAGCAATATATCTCTTTAAAAATCATGAAGAAATGTGGCTTCGTGAAACTGTTGAAAATGCCATAAAATCGATCCTACATGACTAAGTTGTTGCAGCTTTTAAGCCACATAGAAAATGTCAAATCACCATATCAACAACACAATCCAGCATTAAATAGCATGGCAGTTACCATGGAAATGTGCCAAACATAGGTGGGTTGGTAGTGTGTGTAGAGAGTATCCGTGGGGAGAATGTATTAATGCCCCATTTTTGTATTTAAATTATTCATACAGTCAACCAGTTTAAAGAGATGTAGCTGAAATAGGCACAGATGACAGCATGGTGACAGCTGGATGGAAAGGGGGGTGGGGGGGGATGTAGAAGAGGGCCAGGAGGGGGTTAATTGTGGCAGAAAGAGACTTGACTTTGGGTGGTGAGAGCAAGATGCAATATGCAGATGATGTTACAGAATTGTACACTTGAAATCTGCATGGTTTTAGTAACCGGCGTCACCCCAATAAATTCAATTTAAAAAAAGAAATAAAAAGGAAACAACAGAGAAAAAATATATGCAGCCAAGCTTTTAAAAGTACAGTTGCCTATTCCTCTACCTGGTCAGACAATTGGAGGAAATTATTTTATTGCTATAAATACAACCTTATTCATTCGGGGAAAACATGGGTATTTTTCTCTTCCTCTAGAATCCTTGATTTTTCAAATACAGTTTTCTGCATATAATGATAACAACAGCAACCAAAAAATGTAAAATCCAAATACATTCCACATCCTGCAAGACCCTAGATGGATGGAGACCTGCCTACCTTTCAGATGTCACTTTATACCAACATTTTCACATTTTCCTTTCACCCTGCTTAGGCCACATTGGGCCTGCCTATTCCTCAATCCCCTAAATTCATTTCTCCATGTCAGGGGTATGACAGGCTGAATTTTGTCTGCACCAAATTCGTATGTTGACATTCTAACCCCCAGTGTCTAGGAATGCAACTGTATTTGTATTCATATCTTAATTACTTCTTCAAAGAGATAATTAAGTTAAAATGAGGTCATTAGGATGAGTCCTAATCCAACATGACTGTGTCCCTATCACAGAGGGAAGATCATGGGAAGATACAGAGAGAAGATGCCTTCTGCAAGCGCAGCAGAGAGGCCTCAGAAGAAACCAACCCTGCCAGCACACTGGCTTTGGAATTTTAGCTGCCAGAATTTTGAGAAAATAATTTTTTTTTGTTTAAGCTCCCAGTCTCTGGTACTTTGTTAGGGAAGCCCTAGCAAACTAATATGTGGGTGTTTGGACTTGTTTCTTTTTGTGCAAAAGATGTTCTTCCCCAAGATTTAAGGGGCTAGGTATTTCTTCGACATTCAAGTCTCATCTCAGTGGTCACCTCCTCAGAAATGTCACCATTATCCTAGTATGGCCCTGCCCCACTCACTCACTAAAGTGGACACTAGAAAGGAGAATGGAACTAAATTGTCAATCAGGACCACGTGATCCCCTGCGACACTGTTTAGTTCAAGGAATCCAGTCCTAAGCCCGTTAACCCATGCCGTGGTTTTAGCTACAAGAATGTGTTCACTGGCAGTCCAGTCAGTGCACAGCATAGGATTTTTGCTCAGGGATTATGGGAAGTGACTCCAGGGAAGCCTGTCTTAGTACTGGTAGAAGCCACTTTGTGACCATAAGGACCATATGAAGGTCAAACAAAAGAGAGCAGGCAAAGAGAGAACCGTAAAGAGACACAGCCAGGTGCTCGAATAGCCATGCTTGAATTCTATTCTTAATAGCCGACTTGAAGTTACCAATAAAGCCCTTTTACTATTTAATCCACTTTTATTTGAGTTTCCTGTGCCTGGCAATGGAAAACATGCCAAGAGATACACTGACTCTCCTACTGTTGCATTTACCTTCCCCACAGAAACTACTGGAAATTGCCCTTTCCCATAACGATTTCCTTGTTTGTCTTTTTTTTTCTACCAGAATACAAACTTTCTAATATATTTCTAATATATTAGAAATATATTTCTAATAAATATATTTCTATTTATTAAATAAAGAATTTATCTAATAAAAGAATTTATTCTTTATATTATCAATATGTAGAATAGCCTGGCACATACTTGATTCCACAAAACATTTGTGTGTAAATAACATTATATTAAGAGTGCCAGACGTGATGCTAAGTGTTTTATGTGTGTTATGAGCCCCTCCCCCCCTTGCGTGTGAGCTGTGTGAGAATGGAGACTTGTTCTGTTCATTGCTGTATCTCTGGGCTTACAGTAGCGCCTGACAGAGAGGAGTTCAGGGAATACTTGCTTTCAAATGAATGGGTTTTACTGCAGTAGTCCCCAACCTTTTTGGCACCAGGGATGGGTTTTGCAGAAGACAATTTTTCCACAGACCAGAGTATGGGGGGTGGTTTCGGAATAATTCAAGCACGTGACATCCAAGTTCACCTCCTGCTGTGCAGCCCAGTTGCTAATAGGCCCAGACCGGTACTGGTCCTTGGTCCGGAGGTTGGGGATCCCTGTTTTACTGGATCCTCATGACAATACTGTGGCATAAATACCATTCTTATTCCAATTTCACAGATGAGTAGGGAGCTTGTTAGGTATAAAAGCTGGCAAACAAGACTAGTCTTTTGGACTCCAAAGTCCACAACACTGGAATACCGAGTGACCAAAAAGCTTATAGATCAAAACAACAAAACACAATTGAGATTTAAACTTGTTAAAGGAGATTTTCCACCCAGGCACAGATTTATTACTCACACTAGTTTGATTAACTCCCAGTGGCACATTTTAGAGTCTGTATCATAATCACTTATGGAGATGGTTAAAAATAGCAGTGTCTGAATCCACTCTAGAATTGCTGAATCAGGTCCCCAGGTTTGAGAGGTGGGGGAATACAGAACTCAGGTAAAGGTAGTTTTACAAGCACAATAGGTTATTCCGATGCACAAGGGTTGAGAATTACTGTTGAGTTATAAAATAGCTTATTCTGCTACTGAAAAAATTGTGCCATTGAAGACCTGTTAGAGAGCAGCTTTCTAAGTCACTTTCATTCTGATTCACCTTTGTTTTGACAATGCCTAGTCAACTGTCAGGTCAATAATAGCAATACAATCACTGCTATTACTATTTCAAATAGTAATAATAATAATAAATACTAATATAAACTGATTTTCCTGAACCACATGCTATTCTAAGTTATACATCTTCTCCTGTTTAATCTTCCAAACAGTCTGTGGAGGCAGGCACCAAACTTTTCTGCATATTTTAGATAAGGAAACTAAGGGTCAGCCCTGCTAAGTTTTAGATCCCACATTATATTGTGAAGGAGGCTTTCTTTTTATTCTAACTCTGATTTTAACCTCTACATAGTGTTCCTTTTCAAAGATCTTCAGTTAATGCTTTTGGAAGTAAGCAACTGGCAGTAAGGAAAAAGAAAGGAAAGACAGAAGAATGCAAGAAAGAAAAAGAGAGATGAAGGGAGGGTAACAGGAAAGAAGGGAGAGGGAACCAGAGGGAGAGGGTGGTGAGGGAATATGGATGCTACAAAGTTTCCAAGTCAAATCTGAAGTGAACTCAGACCTGTCTTTTCTTCAAAAGGTAAACCGTTTTCTGCCAGTGGTATGTCTTTGAACCCTGTCACCTGTGAGCTTGCTGGCCTCTAGAACCTGCTGAAACATCACCTGTCCTTGATTCCCCAAGGGAGAATGTCAGTATAGAAGGCTCAAGTTCAAGTACATTGTTAGGTCAAGGCTCCTGGAGAGTAGAATATTTAGTGTGCTGAGCAAAGAGATTAAAACCCATAGTTCTCTGTGGAGAGTCTCTTTTGGGGGGCCTCCTATCCATGGATTATTTCTTTCTCTGTTTTTTTCTGAGGTTCATATGGAAATATGATGAAATATCACCTTATACCTAGTAGAAATATTACCATATACCTAATAGAAAAAAATGAACTGAACCTAGGTGGTACCATTATGGTAAGGTTTGAAGGAAAAGGGAGGAGGGCTTGACCAACTGTCCCAGGTTTTAGGAACAAAATCTCTGTCTTTGGATTTATCTTTCATTTTCTCTTCTCACCACCAGACTAGTGCTACGAACACAAGAGTGGTATACTCAGAGGGCCAGTGTTAGGGTGAGAGTCTGAGCCAAGGTGCCAAGGAGGTCCCAAGCCTGCTTTTGGTCTGGGCTGCTCAGATCTACCTACTGTAATCCAGTGGTGCCCCTATTTCTCTACCTGGTACAGCTCAATGACGCTGGAGTTCCCACATGAGGTCAGGGACTAGTGTACCACCGGGGAATAAAATGTATCTATTTGTCTGGAGAGTCCCTTCTGCATATCTTATTTTGGAATCTGAATTAGCAACATATGGCTGGTTAAAAAAAATCAGATACTGGGTCCTTGTCAAATATCTCCTCATGACCAAAAGAGTCCTCCCCCAGCCCCTCCACATCTCAGAGACCCCTCAATGAGGACAGCCTTACCTAATCTCTGGAGTGCCTAGCATGAATCATTAGCAAAGTCCTCTGTGGTTTAACAACCCTTTCCTTTGTTAGGGAGGCAGCTCTCCAAGTAGGACTTCACCTGCTTGAATCAGAAAGCTTTCCCAAGCCCCCGGTATCTCATCCTGTGAAAAATGCTGCTTGCATTTTCCTTTCATGAAAAACCAGAGCAGATAAGTATGGTGTATGAGAGAGAGCACAGTCTTCAGAGTCAGGCACACCCAAATTTTATTCATGACAAAGTTACTTAACATGGCTATGGATAAAAGTTACCCAACATCTGCAAATTTCCATTTCCTTATCTCTATATCAGTGATAACTATAACCACAAAGGGACTTCCTGATGATTAAATGCAATAACCCAAGGCACATATTAAATAGCAATGAATGTATGCTGTTAGTCACTAGAAAATATTATGGATTCAGACACCATATCCAAGAATTTGGTCCGAGGGTTTTGACTTTATATTGTGCTTCTTCTGCCAAGTCTTGTTCTTTCGGCCTCAAAAACCTTACCATATTGCAGGTCGAGTTCTCCAGGAAGCAGACCCTGAGATGTAGTTTAGTTCACAGTGTGTCCAGATAGAAGCGTCCTTGGGACCAAACACTATGAAAGAGAAGGAAGGAAACAGGTTTGAGCTAAGGGAAGAGTTGATCTGTGACACAGGCTGAGCAGCTGCAGCTGACCCCACAGCAAGCTATAAACTCAAGTTGTGGTCAGAGTTGTCCTGTGATGAGCAGGTGCTTTTGTCTCTGCCTCCTTAATAGTCATTTGGTGTGCCTGCCCCTGAAAAGACATGACTTTGGGCAAGGTGGGTCTCTGCAGCTGGGGCAGTCCTTGAAAAGACTGGCAGCTGGAACGCGTCTGCTGGCAGCACTCTCTGCAGCTTAGCAACAAGTGCTCTTTGAAGAAGGATTTGGGTGGGCCATCCCCATACCTACCATACTATCACACCCTGCCATACTATCACACAATGACACCTAGATCATGGTTTCCTATGTTCTAAGCAGTGTTATACATATATTGATATCTCTGTCTACCTAGCTATCTACTTATCTAAACTGGGGTACATGTAAGCTAAATAAATTGTTCAGATAAACCACCTGGTAAGGGCCTTTTGAAACAAGAAAGTCTAGCTGCCTTGCTCACACTCATAATTGCTATAATCTGATTAGCTGTGACAAGGGTCTGCAAAGAGATTTGCCGATTCTGTCAGATATAGCTGTGTGTCTCGAGTACAGGGGTTCTCAATATTTGTTCCCCAGATCACATATTGTGATGCAACATCAGCATTGCTGGAAATTTGTTAGAAGTGCAAATCTTCTGGCCTCACCTAGACCCAGAACCAGAAATTCTGGGAGTGGGGCCCGCAATCAGTGTTTTGACAAATCCTCTTGGGGACTCTGATGCACCCTCTAGCTTGAGAACCACTGCAGTGGAATACAGGTACGACCCTCCAAAATAACCTACCATACCTTCTAATAGCCTTCCTGTTCAATCTTTCAGCTACCTGAGTGGCCATTCCTCTCCTGTGGAATTCAGCCCCCTCATGGCATTGGCTTTCAGCTGTGAGTACCTCCCTTGCTAGGTTTCCCATTTGTAATGGAAGATTCCCATTGTATAATGTTGCCATCATCCCCTCTGAGCCTAAGGTAGTGCTTAATTGGTCTTACTATTTACAACTCAATGTTATCCCAAGGCAAGACTTGGCAATCCAAGACAACTTTGAATTTTATTGGCAGGACAAAAAAACCCAAATTCAAATTTCAGCCCCATGACTTATTAACAGTACCCCCCTGAGCAAATTCAAATTCATATTTAAACTTCCATGTTCTCATCTACAAAAATGGGAGTAAAAATACCTGTCTCACAGGCTTGATCTGACAATTTAGATCATTTATTTACATAACTGCCTAAGTTCTGACATGTAGAGTATGCTCCATAAGACACTTCCTTAAAACTTATGTGATGCCCTTTTCCCTCTCCCCCTTATATATTTTTGAAAGACCAGCTGGTCTTAAGAATTAATAGCACATAGATATATGACATCTTTATACCAGGGAGAGCATCCTTATTCATTTATTCTTACTCTCCCTAAGAAAAGTACTTGTTGAAATATTCTGCTTCAACAACACATGTATTGATTTCTCCAGTGGACTGGTTGAATCTAAATATATGCACACACGCACACACACACACCTAAGCTGTTACAACAAACCTTTGCATAATCACATAATCATAATGTGAGTCTAATAGAACACAATGAAATAAATATAGACTCCTCTACTTTAATAATGATAAACTGTCATTGATAGTGGTTAACTATCTTGCCAGATAGTCCACACTATTAACAAGGGGCAGAACCAGGATTGTAGCTCAGGAATCTAGAATAGTCTTCTTTCCATTATAAAGCCCTCCCTCAAAGAACTCTGATTAGCAATTAAATTATCTTTTTAGTGATAAAGATGTTTAGGTGTTGGTAATAGATTAAGGACAGTATCCAGATAATGAAATTCACCATTTCTAATCAGGGCACTATCAAAGTTCTCTTTGTGGATTGCCATTGAGAATCACGCAGAGAAAATTCATGTGATCAGCAGGGTCCGAGTAGGCTGTGATGTGGAAGAAGCTGAGAAGTTATTTAAATGTCAAGGGATTATTATTTAAACCTAAACTAAGGAACCTGTGAATGGAGAGAGTGAATGAGTATATCCTGGAGTTAGGCCCATTAACAACCTGGGAAGCTAACGTGGAATAGGGCATAGCTAGGGAGGTTGAGGACTCAGCCATTATTCACAGGTGTCTAGATCCTTTGAAGTCCTGGTGGAGTTACCGTTCCCCAGAAATCAACATAGAAGCAACCATAGCAGTAGTTCTCAATTGTGGCCTCATGTTAGAAACACCTGGGAAGATTTTAAAAGTGCTGATGGCCAAGCCGCACCTAGATCAATTAAACCAGAATCATTAAGAGTGAGATCCAGCCACTAGGATTTGTTAAAGCTTTCCATAGGTGATAATGTGCAGTTAAGGTCTCCAAGTCTTTATTCTGGAAACTAAAACATTTTTCTGCCTTTTCTTCTCTCTTTTTCTTTTCCCATTTTTTATCTTCACATCTTCCTCTTTCCCTCCTGCTTCTCATTCTTCCTTTACTTCTTTCTCAAAAACATGGTTGCAGACTAACTACATGAGAAACCATGTGCCGTAAAGATAAATGTGATTTTTGTCCTTGTTTTTTAAATTGTAATGTCCCATTACCATTTATCCCCTTTATGTGCCCCCCCCCCCAATCACCACACTGTTGTCCGTGTCCATGAGTCCTTCTTTTTCTTTTTGCTCAATGCCTCTACCCCCTAACCTCCCCACACCCACCAGAGCTGTCAGCCTGCTTCTTTTATGAGTCTGTCTCTATTTTGCTTGTTGGTTCAGTTTGTTCATTAGATTCCACATATGAATGAAGTCATATGGTATTTGTCTTTCTCTTATGGGCTTATTTCACTTAGCATGATGTTCTCCAGGTCCATCTATGCTGTGGCAAAGGGTAAACTTGTTCCTGTGTTATCTGTATGCAGCAGTATAACAAATGAATGCAAATGGAGAGGTTTAAATCAACACACATTTATTAGCTAATAGTTCTGTAGTGCAAAAGTCAGGCACAACATAAATGGGTTCTCTGCTCAGGATGTCATGAGGCTGAAATAGAAGAATTGGCCAAACCGAGTGCTTATCTGGAGGCTCTAGGGAAAAATCATTTCCAAGCTCTTTCAGGTTGTTGGCTGAATGCAGTTTCCTGAGGTTGTAGGACTGAAGTTCCAGTTTGCTTGCTGGCTATGAGTCAGGATCTGGAGGCCACTCATATTCCTAGCCATTCAGTGCCCTCCATCATCAAACCAGCAGTGGTGATTAGAATCTTTCTCATTCTTTGAATTTACCATTTTCTCTTCTGTGAACACCTGGAGAAAACTCTGCTTTCAAAGTATTCAAATGATTAGGTCAGGGCCACTTAGATAATTTGTCCATCATAAAGTCAGTTGATTTGGAATCTTAATTACATTTGCAAAACTTCCTCCACAGCAACACCTAGATTAGCATTTGACTAAGTACCTGGGAAAAACTTTGAATGCATAGAGGACAGGAATTTGGGGACCATCTTAGAATTCTTACCACAGTTCCCAAAAAGTTTACGTGTAGGGAAACAGACTTGAAACCCCTTGTAAAACAGTAGAGGGTGATAAGTAATACAAAGAATAGAGGTATTAATGAATTATGGAAGGAGTGATGAACTTTAACTCCGGGGTCAGAGTAGGCTTTTTAGAGGTGACACCTAAGCCCATTCAGATATTAAACAATTACTTATTGAGCACCTCCTGCATGCCAGGCACTGAACTGAGTTTTGAGAAGTGACTAGTTATTTTCCAGGTAAATAGGATTATCATGAACATTCTAGAGAAGAGACATCATATGAAAAAGCATGCGTCCAACAAATGAAAGAGAAGAGAGGCATTTATGGGATGAGGTATTGTTGAGTTCTGCTAGAACATAAAATGTGTGGGAGAAGTGGCTGAAGTTGAGGCCAGAATGAGGCAGGGACCTACTATGCAAAAACCTGTGATATAGATTTTACTTTACTCTTTGGAGACAGGGAATCTCTAAGGGTTCCATCCTTACCTTTGTTGAAGTATATTTAAAGTACAATAAATTTCACATAGGTAAAGCATGTAATTTGATGACTATCGATGTATTTATATACCCATGAAACCATCACCACAATAAAAAAAATCAAAGATTTTCTATCACTCCAATAGTTTTTTCATGCCCTTTTGCAATCCATCTGTCTCCCTAGTTGCTCCAGCTAACCACTGATTTGCTTTCTATCACCATGTATAAGTTTCCATTTTCTATAATTTTATAGAAAGGGATTCATACAGTATTATTAACTTATACTTGACTTCTTTCATTTAGCATAATGAATTTAAGGTCCATCTCTGTTGCTACAATATATTAATAGGTCCTTATATCTGACAAACATTTGCCTATCCTACGGTCACAAAAGCTTCTTTGTTTTCTTTTAGAAGTTGTATTGCTTTAGGTTTTATGTTTATAACTATGATTCATTTTGAATCATGGTTACTTTTTTGCATATGGATAAAGGTCAATGTTAATTTCTAAAATATGTTTACCCAGTTGATCTAGGATGATTTGTAGTAAAGACTTTACATTTCTCATTGAATTGCTTAAGTAACTGTTGAAAATCAATTGGCCATGTAAATGCAGGCCACAGAGGAGTTTTAAGTAGTAGAAAGATGATGATCCATGCACTTAAAATAATTAGTCATTCATTTTTTATTAGTAATTCACTTCATACACACATCTGAAAATCTTACCTATGCCAAACACTGTGCCAGGGACTGAGTCTTACTTGTGTTTCTGTCTTCAAAGCCAGAACTGAGTCTAGCAGAAAATAGGCCCTTTGAAATGTTTGTTTAACAAAAAAGAAAGACAAGTAAGATAGAGCCTCTGCCTTTAGGATTCTTAGAGTGCACCGTAGAGGAAGATCCTTGGTGAGAGTGGGTGAAATAACAGTCAAGGAGATGATTAAGAGTGAATGCAGCCCTCGAGGTAAAGAAAAGATGGGAGGGCAGTGAGCTAGGTTAGTGGTAGTGAAGAAAAATAGTAGGTACAAGAAATACAGAGAATGGTAACTGAGGAGGAGTTTAAGATGCTTCTCAGATTTGCCACTTGGTCCTCCTATAGATGTAGATGTAGTAGATTTAGTGGGAACAGAAGCTGGAAGCCATGCTTCTGTCTGAATGTCCTTGGGCAGAAAAGGCAGTACATGGGGGCTCCGGCCTTCTAAGAGTTTATATCCCAGTAAAGAATGGAGACCTGTGTAGAGAATGTATGATGTATGTGGAAAGAAAGGAGTCAGTATGAGATGATGGGAAAGCAAAGAGGATACTATGTAAAGGAAGTGGCATTTAAGTAAGACCTCAGAAAAAGATGTAGATTTTTATTGTTTGAAATGATTGGAACTATGCATTTCATGCAGATGGAACAACATGAGTGAAAGGAGGAAGGCATGGCTGCACACAGCAGCTTTGCAGGTCAGTGAGTTGTGTGTTGTGGATACAGCAGCAGAATGTGGGTAAGTGAGAGACTAGTGCATTCAGTGGGAGTTGAGGCTGGAAAGAAAGGTTGGGGCCAAATGATGTGTGACTTCAGATACCTGGATAGACAGCACACATTGCTTATCAGGTCTTATGTTAGACTTATCTCACAGATTAGCAACACATGGTCTCAGCCTCCAGGAAACTCATTCTCTAGTGGATAAAGTAACCCAATAAATAAAGAGGCTGAACTGTGCAACAATGATGTATCTAAATTGGAAGGTATCAAGTAGGGAGTAACTTTGTGGATATCATCAGGGTATCTTCACTCAGGAGAACTTTAAAGAGCAAGTGGAAGTTTCTGGAGGGTACACGGTAGAGCATTTTTTAAAGAAGACTTTTAGAACAGAGGCAGTAGCATGAGCAGATGTGTAGAAGTATGTGTGCTAAGGCTCCATGCATCTTGCATTTATTTTTTCCTTGCTTCTCTCTAGAGGAAATACTGTCCTAAAATCTGAGTTTGAGCTTAAGGTGGAAATGGACATATTGCTTTGGTTTCCAGTCCAGTCTCAACAGGGTCTTTTAATTTACCAACATCAGAGAGTGCTTATTGCAGGATCAGGTGCAAATCCACCTTTAATGATGAAGCTGTACTTTATTTCTCTTCTTGGTGTTGATACTTGTGTAAAAATGCCTCAGAAAACTGATATGAGGAAGTGGTGATTACAAAACAAGATTCAGTTTTTCCTTCATTCATATAAAAACCTTACCCACCACTAATAATTTAGAGTACAGCACTTAGTTCTGCTCAGAACAGACAAGGCTTTGATTAGAAATGCTAAATTTCCAGAGGCTTCTACAAAGTTATTTGTTGTTTTCTTGGTTCAGTGGGCTTTCCTTATCGCCTTTCTCAGAGCTGTGCAGTGCCTTGAATTCCGATGGTAAGAAGAAGCCTTAGGGGGACTGTGTAGGTGTTTGGAATTTTAAGTGATTCAACACCACTGGGGATGTGACATACTGGGAATGACAACCTCTCCATTTCCACCTGCCAAAAACTTGGGGACCAGTGACAGCATCTCCCCAAGTCATGAATATGATGAATATCTTTGTGCTCACCAGGCTGTTATCTTCTTAGAGTAATTCAGGCTGGGAAGGTACTTTCTAAATAGAAAGCTTGAGTTTCAACTCAGGAAGAACTGAAACATATTGGAATCTTTATGTATATAAATTTATTTGTTTTATTGGGTTCTACCATTTTCATTTGAGTCCAAGGAATTGTGATTGCATAGCCAGTGGTTGTACAAAGGGACCATGTCACAGGTTAAGTTTTCTGGGAAGCAGATGCTGAGGTGAGGTGTATCAGTGAGCTCCAGTTGCCATAACAAAATACGATAGTCTAGGTGACTTAAACAACAGAAATGCACGTTTTCACAGTTCTGGGGGCTGGAAGTCTGAGATCAGAGTGTAGCAAGACCAGGTTATGGTGAGAGTTCTCTTCTTGGTTTGCAAGTCTGCCTTCTTGCTATGGACTCACCTGAGTATTTCTGTGTACATGCACATGAAAGGATTCTCTTCCCTTCTGTCTCTGTGTCTTTCTTATAAGGCTACTAATACTATTGATTCAGAACTTCACCTTAATGTCTTCATTTAACCTTAATTAACTCCCAATATAATAACATTGAGGGTTAGGTCTTCAACATACGAATTTTGGGGCAACACAATTCAGTCCAGAGCATAGAGGTTGCATAGCAGGAGATTTATGAGGGAGCATGTGTGTTCACCAATTTTAGAAGGGAACAGAAGGAAATAGGATTGAGTAGGGGGAGAAGCTGGGCAATAAAGCAGTTTCTTTCACCAAAGATATCAGTTAACTCTCTAGGGAACCCTAAAGAGGGAGAAGACTTTTCAGAGTTGTCCCAAGTTGAGATCTTTTTATTTCCATGTCAACCAGTCATGGGATGTGAACTAGCCCTGGTGAGAGTTTTCTTATACTTTCCTTATTGATCTGTGTGTATTTTGAGAGTGTGTGGGTAGGTTTCTAGACAGCTGTCATTATTCCATGGGGATGTGGAAAGCCTTGTTTAGATTCTTGCTCTAGATGATGGTTTTGATGACTCATTCCTGAAGGGAAACAACAATAGAACAGAGAGAATTCAAACCAAAGGTTTGTGTTTCTGAAATCAGCCTGAAGATAAGACACTAAAAATCTTCTAGTCTTGAGTGAAAATGGCAGAAAATACAAGCATCAAAATTATACATCACCTTGGGTGATGCAACTTCCAATTAACCTACTCATCTGTCTTTATTTTCTTAAAATCTAGGCTGAATGGCTTAGTTAGGCAAGTTAACCATTTCAGATTCTCACCTCCCATTTAGAAAACAGTTTCATTTAGAAAGTATTTATCATTTCTGCAACTCCATGTGGTGAGCCACTAGAGACCTTTCAGGTTTTATCATTCACTAATCTCGCAAAATTAACACTTCCCTTTATGATTTTCTGGCATGCCTGTGCTGTGTCCTTTGTAGCAACCCCCGCATGTGTAATGCTAATGCTAATTACTTGGCTAATCCATGTTTCTCTGTTAGTCCCATGCTAGTCCCACGAAGCGAGGCACTGTGCTGGTCTTACTTGCCATTGAATCATTACCATGCAGCACACTTCTTGGCACTTAGTGTTCACATATTCTTTGTTGAATAAATAAATGGGTGAGTCAATGAATGTTAACAAGGCAAATGTGTCAGCCAGTGCTTCTGGGGTCATTTAGTATCTATAATCTGGAATCCAAAGTGTCTCTGTTTACATAGGAAGATGTACCACTTTTTAAATTGCCCAAATTGTGCATTGTCATAATTTTTCCTCAGACCATCACTTTGGAGAAAACAAACAAAAAAAGTCTCAAGATATGTTTTCCTGACATACATCAAAAACAATCTGTAATTATTAAAAAGTCAGTGATTTTAATTTGCCCCTCATGGTCCCTGAGAACATGTTAGGAGGTTCTCTCAAGTAGATACACCTATCTATTTCTAACCCTTCACTGAAGAACAGCCCTTTCTTATGGGAAGTCTTCCTCTTTGGCTGGAGCAGTATGGAAAACACTTACCTTACTGGTCAGAGCACCAGATTTCACTTGCTTTACCATGAGTTCACTGCTAGATCCCCCTGGCACCCAACAATCCTTTTCTATGAAAAAAATGTAATGACTTCAATAACTTTTTAATTTCATGATTGGAGTCTGTACCATTAACCGCCCATGATTATATCAGGTCTGTTTTCAGCAGGTAAGAGAGAATAGTGTTAAGTAATAGAAATATATTTTTTTATTCTCGTGTTAATGTTGGTCCTTGAGTTCACAAGGAAAATCTAGTTTAGTGGAATAACTGTTTTGAGTTTTAAGAAAGTCATTGTAAGTGTGGCATGGCTGCTCGTGTTCCCTGTGGGAGATATTCTTAGTTATTAACAATGTTTATTTTTATTAAACCTACGACTTCTTCAGAATCCCTCCCAAGATAGCAGTTGAGCAGCTACTATCACTAACCATACTGACATGTGAGATGAAACCTCTTCTATCTTTACGGTAAGGCAAGGCATGATTAAATTGAACAAAACTATTAACTTAGGAACTCATCAGAAAAATAAATGATGGACTCAAGGGATAGTGTAAATGCACAGTTGAATGATCAATTATGTTTACATACATTTCAGTTCCCAGAAATTTCATACATTTTTTATTTGATATTCATAATATCCTTATAGAATATGCTAATCAGATATTTTCTTTCCATTTTATGGATTACTATATTGAGACTGGGAGAAGTTTAGGGACTTAGTTGGGTTGAAAAACCCAATGAATGAAAAAATAATTAGTCTTCTAATTTCAACATTTTAAAATTTTCTGTAGTTATTTTGTTACTTTTAATTATTATAATTGTATAATTCTTTTTCTATATTATTAGAACTATTTTTTTACTTTCTATAGCTTCTTTCTAATGACTGAACTGATTGATACTTAAAGTATATGAGCAGGAAATTTGTAAGGTTGAAAAAATATACTGTGGCAGGCTTCCCTTTCCCTAATAAGAGGCCAGTTAAAGACAATCAGGGATGAAATATGATTCTAGTATGAACTTTACTCAAGGCATCTGCAAAGAACTTCTGACTCAGAGGGGAAAACTGGTTCTTTTCCAGCCCTATTGTCAAAGTATTGGTCGATCATGACCTTTCTGACAAACAAGCTGCCTGAAAGTCACCATTGGGTGCTCACGTGACGCCCCACCACTAAGAGAGAAAGCCGAGAATGTTACGATGCTCACTTAGCATGGGCACAGTCACTCAGGGAAGAAAGGCAACATTGGGAAGCCATTTCTGGCTGTACTTCTGTATTTTTCCCGGATAAGACCTCCCCCATCACCAGTCTCAGGGTGTTCTAAACAGGTTCAATACCAATGGGTCTGTCTCTTTGATTTATTTCTGTGCTAATTGAACCAAAAATGTATAGAAAACAGGGGTTGAGAATTAGGGGTCACTGTATGAGAGGTTTCTAAAGTAAATCTGTGTGTGTCTCATTTGCCTGTTCTATAAAGATATTATAAATATCAAATGAAAAAATATGTATGAAAATCCTGGGAACTGAAATGTACGTAAACGTACCTGATCCAACCAACCATGTGTGTGTGTTAACATTTGGAAATGAATGCCCTGAAAACAAAGCATGAACTTACTAAATTAAGAAGGTCCTAGAAATCTATATTTGATATATTAAAAATATTATGTTTGAAAAAATAAAAACAAAACCACTTAAGAACAACTAAAATAAAATTTCTTTTTTTAATTGTTACTGTTTTTAAGATTGTATTTACTTATTTAGAGAGAGGGGAAAGAAAGGAGAATGAGAGGGAGAGAAACATCAGTGTGTGGTTGCCTCTCATGTGTCCTTCCTGGGGACCTGGACCACAACCCAGGCATATGCCCTGACCAGGAACAAAACTGGCAACCCCTTGGTTCACAGTCCATGCTCAGTCCACTGGGCTATACCACCCAGGGCTAAAATAAAATTTCTTTAATGATGAGAACTATATGTTCAAACCAAATATTTTGGGTAATTGAATTTGAATTTGAAAACTCCAATATTCAAACCAAACATACAGGGTAATTAAATAAAGAAAAACTCATTTTGGGGGGTACATTGATTAATTAGAGAAATATAGACCAATGAGTATGAAAAGCGAGCAGTGCTATTTATAAAAATACAAAATATAGAGACAGATATTAATTTGAGTTCTACATTACTTAATCAAGTCTCATTTGCTTTGGTTTTTTAATCAGTACCTGCGGTAGGTAGTCCCTTCCTCTGCTCCATAAAGTGGATAACCTTAGTCTGCAGACCCCGTCTTGCCCAGACTCAGCAATCCTGATGAAGGCCTGGATAATATCAAAATTGTGGAGGACAACGAAATAGGACCTAGATGGTCAAAATCTAGCATTGATTACGCAGAGGCTGAGCCCTGAGTAACATTTCAAAGAAATTATTTTTTTCTTGTGTCTTTTTGTCTTTGGTATAATAAAATCATTGAGAATGAGTACCTAATGCAATGCCTATTGCATGGACTCATTTTCTGTTGCTGCTATTATTAAAAGCAGGTTAATGATCTAACAAAAAACAGCCAAATATCGATACCTTATACCCAAGTAAAATCCTAATGTTAATTTGATATTCTTTGTTCTCCAGTCTTTTGAAGAACATGAAATGCTTATTTATAGTTGTATATGCATATGCTGCACAGGAATTTTTGGTTTCCTGGAATTTCTACCACATGTCATAGCATCGTTGTTACACAGCAGTATTTCAAAACTCACAGAAAGTGAAAACTTCCTAAATGTAGTTAAAAATTTGTATGGTAAAATAGCATGAATTCTGAATCTGACTTGGTGGTTATTGTTTAGTCTTCGATCACGTACCAGGCAGAACCAGGTATTACCATATAGGAGACATGTAGATACTTCAGATCAGAGGTAGCTATTGATATTTTTTTTTAAATGGTTTAAATTGTGAAATCTGACTCACTCACAGGAATCAACTATCTCTCTCAACAGTAATTAAAGATATATGAGTGATAGAAAACCCAGGCAATGCATTTCTTCTCTCTTGGAAAGGTTCAAGATGACCCGTACAGCTCCCTAGGTTCATTAGGACCTATTCTGGTTTTGATTAAATATGTGATGTTCTAAGCAATATGTGCAGGGCATCACTTATTATAATAGGAACTCTTTTGGATATGGTTCCTTTTTGTACTTCAATATACTTTTTGTGATAGTTTTCAGTGGGCCATGTCTCAGGTGTCTATGAATTCCTGGGGTATGTACAATAAACAGCCTAGACATATTAAATATATTCTGCTAAAAGTTTTTCACATCTCAGGACTCTATTATCTTTCTGCTAGTGAGTTCGGAAGGAACTTTGATCAGTGCAACTTGTGCTTTCCCAGGTGTCCCTGGTAAAGAAAGAAAATATTTCACAGACATTGTAGGCTTGCTGCTAACCCTTTCTTTCCTATGTGAGTTCAAATCCTCCATTACTTGCTCACTGAGTGTGATTATCATGGAAGAACTTGGATGATTTCTACCATCTAGATCTTAGGCTTCCAGACATTTGCTATTCAGATTCTTATTTTTCCTCTTTCTTAGATAAAAATGGGCATAACAAAATGTAACTGTGAGGTATTATTCTCAAAGATCTCAGACTTCACTAAGAAGTCTGTGCACCTTTTCCAGAAATACAAAAGTCACTTCATTGCTACAAATGAAAAAAGGAATACTTTCACAGTTTTTGTAAGAATTCTATGTTAAAAAAAGCTCAGTTTTACTGCTGCTACTAATGACTACCAAAACTATCTAAAGTAAGGTAATAGGGTTACATTTCAATAGTACCAATTATTTATGACCCTGGGCCTGGATCACCAGTGGCAGACAATAGGAGAAAGACGTGGCAGTCTTACAAGTAGGTAAGAAGAAATCTGCTAAAATTTTAATGGATTGCTAAGAGCCAAGTGTGGGCTGGTATTATTGTATAGTCATACTCCCATAATGGTGTTCCCACCCACAACAGACTGTATACATGATGGTGCTGTACCATACAGTCTCAGTGTGTACTAGGCTTGGTTTTTATAATTTTACTTATTGATGATCACAAAACAATCAAATTGCCCAAGGATGCATTTCTCAAAATGTGGCCCTCTTTTTACCGGAGCTGTGACTGTAAAGAATCACTGGAAGGCCTAGATTTTTTTTTAAAAAATTGTATTTACTTGTAGGTTAAGAGCAACTCAGGAGTCCTGAGAGAGCTTCCCCTCAGTGGTAGTGTGTAGGGAGGGATCTTCCACCACTCCAGGAAAGGCTTAAAGCCCCATGTCCAGAAACTCTTTTCTCAAATAAGAAAAAGCCTTAAGTAGGGGAAGGGCATCAATCAATCCCTGCCACCACCAAGGCTCACTGCTGCTGAAGGAAGTATGGGAAAGCACCCTTTACTCATGGGAAGGTGGTAGACAAGAGCCCTTTGCCCCAAATGCTATAAAATTATTAGAGATTTCCTACTACAAAAAGAGGAGTAAAACCCTGTCACCTGCACATGGCCCATCACAGATACTAGTCAGAGTTTGGATGCCATATAGGGAGGGGCACGAACACTGAGGAAGCCATGCCCTCAAAGTCCAGGCACATAGATCCTACCTACACTGACTTGGACCAGGCAACAAAGAACCTCCCTACCACCAGTGAAGGAAGCACTAAGGAACAAGCAATAGCAGCCTGATACAGAGAAAGAGCAAAAGTGTGAAGAAGTCTCCTATATGCTGTAAACATATTGGGATGGCAGGAAACTGAAGGTGGAGCTCAAACAGAGACAGAACCTAACAGCAGTTTGGTGTTTATGGTCCCTGGAGTGTGGCTATAACAACAACAAAGTCCGAATTCAGCCCAGCCCCTGACTACATGGACTCCACCCCCGATACTTACGGTCTGATAAAAAACAGAGACAGGCCCATCTTCAAGCATAAATTCTATTTAACCCATCTCTCCACAATATGTCTGGTATTCAATAATATAAAAATGTGCAAGACACAGGCACAAACACATACTCCCCCACCTATTGTCAAGGGAAAATACAATCAATAGGACTATATTTATAGGTGATACAGATGTTGAAACTATCAGATAATGACTTTAAGACAACTAAGTTTAATATCTTGAAACATTTACTGCAAAAGGTTGATAACATGCAAAAAAAGAAGGGTATTTTCAGCAGAGAGATGGAACTATAAAAAGATCAAGTGGAAATGCTAGAAATAATAAAAAAAAAAAACCTGGTATAGAAGATGAGGAATAGATTTGCCCAGCTCATCACTAGATTCAACACAGCTGAGGCAGGAACCAGTGAGCCCAAATATAAATGAAGAGGAAATACTGAAGCTGAACCACAAAGAGAAAAGCAGTGGGGGAAAACAAAAACAGACACCCAACAGCTCTGGAACAATATTGAATGATTTAATAGTCATATAATTGCTGTTCCAGAGGAACTAAAGAGACAGAACATAGCAGAAAAAAAATTTGAAGAGAAAATGGCCAAGAATTTTCCAAAAATAATGCTGTAAAACTACAGAATTAAGATGCTCAGAGTCAAAGAACAGGCCTAAATGACCCATGGATGCGGACAACGGTGGGTGTAGGGATGGACTGTGGGAGCAGGTGTTGGGTTGGGTGGGGGAGGTTGAAAGGGAAAACTGGGACAACTGTAGTAGAATAACAATTAAAAAAATGCTCAGAGAAACAAGAAAAACAAGTAAAAGAGAAAGCACATCTAATAGAGCATATGTGAACTTCTGGTAACTAAAAGAGGGAAAGCAGTAAATGTAGACACAGAAAAAGAGATAGTATAGAAAGTGAAATAAAGATATGGATTTTAGGAGGCTTCTCACCAGGAACTAGGTAAGAGTTAAGACAAGGAGTGACATCTTTAAACTACTGGGGAATTTTTTTCAGTTATCAACTTTATACCAAGGACAGGTCTCAAACAATAGCCAGTGACAAATCAAACCACGGATAAATCCCTGATATAATTTACAGACAAATAGAGATGTTGAATGGGAAAGGAGCAGCTAATTTATCTACAAGTAAATGCACATATGCTTGCCTAGGGAGAAGCACAATAAAACTTTATTTGTTTGTTTATTTTTGTTGAGATTAGCATCTGGAGGCTTCTGCAAACACACTGGCAGGCAGGCAGTTGGCTAATTTTGTTATTCCTGATGCTAGTGTAGAAAAAAATTCTGGGAATCCCAAGTTTTTTGTTACCTTGGCAACCACAGGTAGAGCACAATAGTGATGGGACTGACTCACTAAATCCCTTTTTAAATCTTCTCAGAGACTTAACTTTGTTAGTTTATCAAGTCTATCTCTGGAATCTTGCTTCTCTGAAAGACTTGAAAAAAACCCTTTTGATTAAGATCTAAAATTATTTCTATGCATCACTGCTGTTCTTTTATTAAGCCTGATCTTTGTACTACTCATCAAACTAAAGTTTGAGCTGCTTTTACAATGACAAATCATAGCTTCTAGGCCAGGTTTCAGATATTGATGGTTGTAGATGTGATCCACAAAAGTTGAATATTTCCCAAGAAGATTTTCAGCCAAGATAGGCTTACCTAGCCTTAGACAACTAGTTTTTAAAAGATTTTATTATCTATTTTTAGAGAGAGGGAAAGGGAGGGAGAGAAACATCACAATCAGTTGCAATCCCCCAACTGGGGACCTGGCCAGGAATGAAACTGGTAACCTTTTGGTTCGCAGGATGTTGCCCAACCCACTGAGCCATACCAGTCAGGGCTGTACAAACTGTTTTTTAACATCTTTTGGCTACCAAGATCCTACTACATGGCAATATGGTCCTTTCTATGTTTTCCTTTCCTCACAGAACAAATATTCAAACATTCCATATATATAATTTGTTTCTTTATAATGTGTAGCCAATTAAATATTCTTTATCAAATGAATACCATGAAGTTTGATCCTACAAGCATTTACTTAGTTAGGTAATTGATTATTTGTTTTTCCTTTAAATGCAAGACCTAATCTCTCCAAATCTTCCTTGTGTTTATTTCAGTCCCATAGTAATCTTTCCTGTCTTAATTGTATTATCCAACATGCAAGCTAAATTTCTCAGCTGTGGGTAGCTCAGATAATAAGAGAAAACATTTGATGTACAAGTTCAAAACACTGTCAAAATATGGAGAAAACAATTAGAACAGAACTATTGGGCAAATCACTATAATACTTGCTTCAGCAGGACTGCAATCAGTTACTCAATATGTTTTTATATTTAATTAGCTATGAATCTACCTGACAGCAACAATATAGTGTGTGTATATACATATACACACACATATATATATCAATATCAGTTTTGTTTAGAAGATATTATCCAATATCATTAAAATTCTTTAAAAGTATTTCATTGAAATATAATTGACATACTTTGAAATGCACAGATCTTAGATATTATTATTACTTCACAAGTTTTGACAAACAACCATCCAAGTAAACTGCATCTCAATCAGGTAATAGATATTATTACCACCTCCAAAAATTCCTTTATCCTCCATCCCAGTCAATCATACCCTCCTCTCTCCAAAAGCAATCAGTATTCTGATTTATTTCACCATAATTTAGTTTTGCCTTTTCTAGAACTTCACATAAAACAAATTAAATAGTGTGTATGCTTTTAGGTATGGCACTTTTCTCTCAGAACAGTGTCTTGGAGATTCAGCTACACTGTTGCATATTTTAAGTAGTTGATTCATTAACTGGTGGCTAGTATATCAGTCTATAAATATATTGCAATTTTGTTAATGCATTCTCCTTTATATAGGCATTTGGATTATTTACAGGATTGACTATTATGAATAAACCTAATATGAACTTTCTTTCTTATTTATACACGTATGTTTGTTGACACATGTCTCCATTTCCTTGGATAAACACTTCAAAATTGAATTTCTGAAACATAGGGTAGTTATTTCTATTTATCCTGCTTGGAATTTAGTGAGTTTCTTACATATCTTTGATTTAATATTCTTTCTTGAAATGTGTTAGTGGCTATTATCTCTTCAAATACTTTTTGTGTAGGTATCTATATTTCTTTTGGAACCCCAAGTTCATTTATGTCAACCTGCTTGAGATTGTTGTTAATGTTCTCTCAGTTTTTTTCCCTGTGTTTCATTTTCAATCATTTATATTTTAGTGTCTTCACATTTTACAGACCTTCCATTTTCTATTGCCCAATCATTTATAAAGCTAATCTATTAAATTTTTAATTCAAATATTCTTCAATTGTAGAATTTCTATTTTTTTCATGGTGTAAAGATATTTTCTGAAATTTCCCACCTCTTCATTTATTTTGCTTATCCTTTTATTTTCTTAAAATATTTATAATAGCTCTCTTACAATCATTATTTGTTAATTCCAGCATTTTTGTTAGGTCTGTGTCTGTTTTCATCAAATGTTACTTTTTTAATTATAGGTAACATATTCCTGCTTCTTTGCATGAGTAGTAACATTTTATTATTTGCTGCATGTTGTTGATAGTATGATACAAGTAATTTGGTTATGTTATATTTCTTTAAAGAATGCTGTGTTTTCTCCTGGCAGACAGTTAATTTACTAGATCAACTTGATCCTTTTGAGGCATGTTTTTAAATTTTTCTAGGATGTGTCAGAAGTGACCCTCACCCTAGGATTAGAGTAGCCCTACTACTTTTTTGGCAGAACCATTTGAGTGTTCACTGAGGTCTCTATTCCAGTTGGAACTCCTGTTTTTCTCTGCTCTATATGATCTCAAGAATTTCCATACAACTTGCATTTCCTCAGTAGTTGTTCTCTGCTAGAACTCAAGGAGATTGTCCCAGCTTATCTTTAATTCAGTATTTGGCCAAGACATTAGAGCAGCCCTGTAGGTTTGTGGTGCTCCAGTGTCATGACACACACATTCTATCTGCCTCGGCATCCCCAAACTCTGATCTCTTCTTCATCAGCTTAATGAGACTATCTGGCTTTGCTTGGTCTCTGTCTCCACAAGCTGCAGGACAGCCAGTATCTGTAGACAGGAAGCCAGGGTGACTATGGGTCTTCTCTCATACATTTCCCTTATCCAGGGACCACAGTCCTATACTGCTTCTTATTAAATATCTGATAACTGTCATTTCATGTGTCTTGTCCAGTCTCTTAGGTGTTCACAGTGGGAGAGTGAGTCCAGGAGTTACTCAATTATATCTAGAAGCAGAAACCTCTAAAATAAAATTTTGCTATGGCAGTTTCAGTCTTTCAGACAAGTAAAAATTTATCCCTACTTCTAGAATCAAAATAATATTCTTAGAATCAATTTACAGCAGAGACTTGAAGTTATCTGAGGTTAAGAGACTTCAGGATGATTGGCAGTTTAGGCTACTTGTCCTGATAGCAGAAACTAGAACACAGTTTCAATGGGGAGGAATCTTCCATGTGGAGAGTAATTATAGAATGATGTGAATTACCATGGTATGAAAACCTTCCTATGAATCTGTCCTCTGCTAGAGAATAGTGTCTGAAATGTTGCTACATTCTTTTACACAGATTTGTAATTGCTGTGGTCACAGTCCCAAATCAACTTATTTTGAGGTGTCTTTATTTTTTCACCAGCATGTCCGGAACTTCTTAATTTTCATTTTACCCTTGGCCCATGTTCCTGGCATCAGCATTGAAATGACTATAGACTGTTTCATGACAGCTTCCTTATTACATTCGAGCAGGCATTCTCAGTTTGGAGCTATGGCGGTTATTGACAGTCTTGCTACGGAATTGCTCACACTTGAGAGACCTGCTTATTTGGAAAGATACCTGCAGTCTCCACATTTTTTTTTTTTTTTTTGGACAGTCGCCCTCAGAGGATTCCAGAAGAAAACCTGCTGTTGATTTTTCTGAAGGCTTTTTCCCCAAGGACCTAGTGCTGCTCATCGACTTGTCCTTTTACTCAACAAGTCACTTCTCTGAAAGTTTCTGGGGTGTTTCAATTCTCTCTTTCTGCTAGTAGTGAGTCAGTGAATTCTGGGCATAACAAAAGCAACTACTGAAGAAATAAATCTTGTCAGGGTTAGCTCCCTGAGCTGAACAATTTTACCCAGGGATCGCTATCCCATTGGACTAATATTTTCACCAGACTGCAACTCAGTTTATTATTGTTCTTCTCTTAGTCTCCCCTTTAATCTCTCTTATTTTAGCAGTGTCTACCTTCAAAGTAAAAATTCCAAATCTGGGGGTGGGGCGAAGTTTCTCAGGACACTTAGTGTCTACATGTCATGCATAATGGGTGTCACTTTGAAGCTCACGAGCAATTCTTAAAGTCTGTGTTTTTATGGGACTTTCTGATCTTTTCGTCTCAACCTATACAAGTTGTAGCTTTCTCGTCTGGCTGTAGGTGTGGGAGGTATCACTGCTCTTACTGTGAAATCTCCAACGACAGGTGTAAGAGGGCATTCCTCAACAGATTCCTGGAACCTCCTTCTTTCCCGGGAGCCTGCCTGCTGCCTGAGAATTTGCATCTTTCTTTAGTTAGTTATTTTGTACACTATTCCCCTTTCCTGATTGTAACATCTCCCTTTTTCTAACACCCTCTGTAAGAATAAGTAGATCTGAGTGGTTGTCCTTTTCCCTTCTTTCATTCTTTTCATCTTTAGGATCTCATTTACTTTTTAATCTATGAGTAATGTGCCCTCTAATATTTTTCTCATTTCTCTTCAAGAAATATATTTCTTCTTCCAGCTTATTAAGTGTGTCTGCATTTGTTCTCCATCATTTACACATTTATGTTCATTTGCTTTATTTCTCCTTAAAAGACTGAAGGATATTTTTAAATATGCCAATGCTGCTCTGATTTTCTAGGCAATTGAGATTCTTAGAAAACAAGATCATTTAAATACTGTTTGGTCCTCTGGATTTGCATATTTTTCTTTGTTTCTCTACATTAACCAAATAAAATATATTCTTTAAAAGTAGGCACCCCATTTATTTTTTACTTGTTTATGATCAAAATCTGTCACTCTTTTGAGAATGTGCCACTTTGGTCATTTGGCATCAAGTTCAGAACTTGTATAATGAGCAAAATCCTTTATATGTTGGAATCATAGGCTGATGAGAGATTCTTGAATCTGTAAAGTTGTTATAGCTCTACCTACCATGGCTAGCTCTAAAGATTTAGAGCTAAAACCTCAAAAAGGCTCTACAGCAGGGTGATCTCACCAGCTTTTTATGGCGTTAAGTCCAGATCTTGTGGCCAGATATCTGATTGAGGGAAGGAGTAAAAGTAGCAATTATTTTCCACAATTCCCCCTGGCAAGTAGGCCATTCTGAGGTGAGGGTGGGGGTGGGGGCAGGGCGAAGACTGCTTTTTAGTTACTCTATTTGTTTTTAAGAAACTTAAATCTAAAAACAAAAATCAAACCTAGAAAAATAACACAAAGAAAACACACACACACACACACACACACTTCCTTTAGGTTCGCCCATTGTTAATACTTTGCCCCATTTTTTCTCCTCTCCTCTCTCTTCACATATACACACATACATACCTATATACATCTATGTGAATCTATATAATATACATACTGTAGATACATACTGTAGATACATACTGTAGATACTGTAGATACATGTAGATACATGTATATAATATACATACTGTAGAAACATTTAATAGAAGATTATATAAATATATAACATATATATTACTTTATTTGAAGAACCATTTGAGAAATAAGTGTAGAATTCACAACCTTTTACTTATAAAAACTCTAGCATAGACAATGTATCTCCTAATAACAAGGGCATTCTCTTACATGATCAAATTCAGGAAATTTAGCACCTAATATTATTATCTAATATATAGTCTATACTCAAGTTTTTGTAATCATACCAAAATTATTGTTTGTAGACATTTTTTCTACCAGTACAAAATTGATTCCAAGATCAAGCACTATATTTTAAGTTGTCATAAGTCTGATATCTTTTATTCTGGTAAATATGTTCAACTGTCTTTTTTTTATAACATTGATGTTTTTAAAGAGTAGAAGCCCAGTGTCTTTTAGAACATCCCTCAGTTTTAGTTTCTCTGATATCTCCTCGTGCATGTTTCCTTGTCCTCATTTTGTGATTTCATTCCTCTTCTGGCTTTGCCTATAATACCAGGCTAAGCCATTCTGTATAGTACAAACTCAGCTCTAATTGGCAATACACTAAGGCCCTTACAGCCTTTACTAAGATCTGCATCTGCCTCCTTGCCATCATCAAAGCAACACTGAGCTGAACAATGTACCAAATGTTACAGTTATATACCATGGTAAAAATCCTACATGTCTACCAAAATTTGAGGCTTAAAGCTGTTTACTCAGGCTATTTGAGTTTAAGACCACCCACATAATTGTAAACAATCATCTGTGTAATACAATATAAACTGCCAGCAACCAGCAGGATAAAAAAAAAAAAAAACCTAGATGAACTGTGCTTCCTAATGTGCCAAAAACGCCTAACATCATCTACCCTAGCCAAGTTAAGAGCTCCAGTCTCTCTGTATCACCCGTGTCTTCACATTTAATTATTTGTTTATTCCCCAAAGATTTCAGTCCATTGTACACAGTGCTTATCACTGTCGGGCTTCAATATATGGCTGCTACGTCTAATTGGACAGCACTGAATTAGGCTGATGTTTAAGCGTTTATGCCTCAAACAAGATAACTTTCCCCATAGTAAGAGAATAACTGTCTTTTGTATGGCAAACAGTTACCTTCCTTTCCAAATTAGATTATCCACCCACATAGAGAAAGTCAAATTTTATATTTCAGCAAGGCTTAGCCACAAGTTCAGTTAACCAAAAAATTGGACATCCAAACAGAAGCAGTCCTTAAGTGATAGGCTGAGCCTCAAGGGCACTCATCAGACCCTGGGTTTTGACATTCATGAAAAAGAATAGCAGGCACAGAGAGTACAGATGTGTTGTTGTCACTGCTGACAGAAAAAGACCCTGCAGGACTGGAAAAGAGAAATGGAAATAATGAACAAATCAACCCAGAGAGCAGGTGCTGACATGTGGCTTCGCATCAGATGAAACATTTCCCTCACTTGTGAGACAAGCAAAATGAGGACAGAATGCCCAGCGACATTAAGCAAAAACAAAAACCTCAGAAAAGGAACATAAAGAAGCATAAAATGATAGATGAAGGGGCACTGGGAGGTGGCCTGCTGAAGCGATTTGAAAACCACTATGGTTGAAGGCTGAGTGGTGCTTTACTTCTGGCCTCTGTTGACTTCGGTGACTTCATCTCATCTGGCTTCTGCACTGAAAGGAGGTTGCAATGTAGAGTTCTTTCTGGTGGACCAAAAAGATCTTTCAGTTTAAATGTGGATTTGAAATGAAGAGCACTGGATTTCTGACCATGACAAAAGGGAAGCCTGTCTTACCTCCTTGTAATGCAGCATTTTCTGTACCACAAAGGGGATGTCAGCCAGCAAGCAGTTCTCCAAGATAGAACTGGGAGTTTCTAGAAGTCCCTGAAACCCTTTAAGGAAAGATTTAAATGCAGTTAAAAGTATTTTCATAGTGATGCTAATAGATTGTTTGCCTTTTTCACTCTTATTCTCTTAAGAAAGAATAGTGGGATTTTCCAGGGACTCCTGAAGTGTGATGACTTTCTCACTTTGATAGCTGATTGGATATGTACTTACATGTTTTGAATTTGATTATATACTTTTTCAGCGATTAACTCAGTTTGTTCTCATTTGACTTTACTTTGCTGTTATTGGCTGTCGACAGTTATTCCTGCCATCACCTCATTTAACCTTATCATCTAAAAAGATCATTACTTTGAAATTCCAGGATAAACTATAACATTTTTTTAAAAAGCAAAAGGAAAATTTTAGAATTTCAAAATAATGATTTATGAAATGGTAACTAGTTTAGAGAGTTCTTGGAGGCAAAATTGCTCCTACAGTACTGGCATCAGGCTGTCCTGGTAGCTTTTTACCATAACAAACATTTTTTTTTAATGCCAATTTCACTTAAGAATGCCTTTAGTCATGTAGTACAGAATAAGTTTATTAAATATTGACCCTTGAGTACTTGCTTTTTAATATTTTGAATGACACAAAGAGAAGTACATGCAGAGCAATTCTGCATACCCAGGTGTAGTGGCTGCCTCAAAGAAAATCACCTGTGTGACTGAGTAATGTGTTTTCTTTTCTTTTTTTTTGTGTGTGTGGAACAACAATGGTTATTCAGATGGAGGTATTTGGAGACATTTTCTCAAAAATATATACCTGTCACTTTAAGGAAAATAACTGACTGTTGCTGATAATAAAATTTGAGATTTCTAGCAAAAATTAGAATTTTGGCAAACTTGTATTTACCAGAGAGCTTGGCAACCTTACAATACTTAAAAGAAAGTTATAGAAAGTTATTGCTAAGCTAAATGATATTGTAAATGTGATCTATTGATGGTATTATCTAATGAAATGTGTTCACATGTGGAAGATCCACATAAACTCCTGAACATGAATACTCCAAATTGATTCATATATGATGTTATAAAATCATATATGAGTAAAAGATTCATTCAGACTACAGACAGACTAATGAAGTTTAATAATACAGAATTCATTGACTTGGTTTCAGAATCCACATTGTAAATATCTGAAAAAACTACTTACCACTTGTGTTTTGATGTAGTATCAAATAAGAATATTTGTAATTACCTGAAAATGCCATCAAGATGAGTATCTTTCCAAATCAGATATTTGTGAAGCTGGTTTTCTTAATATTTCAACTGAACCTACATATTATAATAGATTATATACTAAAGCCAATATGAAAATCTAGTTAATTCCTATCAAACCAAACACCATTAAAGAGGTTTGCAAAAATATAAAACAGCACTGTTGTCCTCATTAATTTTTTTGTTTTGCTTTGGAAAGTTTATTATTTATGTTAATTAGTAATGCTTTTATTTTCTTATTAATTGAAGTAATATTTGTTTTAAACCTACAATACAGCAAATATAGATATATAACCAAAAGAAACAAAAACTCTTTGGAATCTTCAATAATTTTTACAGCATAAAGAGATAATGAGACCAAGAAGTTAAGAACAACTGGTGCAAGCTGTTTTTCATTCAGATTAACAAAATTATTAGACACCTTTTTATGTGTTAGGCATTGTTCTAGGTGTCCTACTGTCAAAGAAAAAAGGGCAGAACATAAATTCATATCATTAGATGTAGTAAAGAAAAAATATTGAAAGTTACCTGACCTTATTTCTATACCACCAATATGGACTGTATATTAATATATACAATATGTCAAGTGCTTTATAATCATCATTTCTAATTTTTACAAGATCTCTATAAAGTATTCCCATTTGAGAGATGAAGTCAAGATCTAAAGGATTAAAGTGATGACCATGACTATGGCTACTTATTGGCAAAGACATGAATTAAACACAGTTCTATCTGTTTCTAAAATGGAGATCACTTCCATTATATAAAACTTGGCACTTTAGAGGAGATGCTTAAGTAGAAGTCTGGTGACCCAGTAGGAAAGATGCTATGTAAAATTTTTGTGGATCAGATGTGGATGGACTAACAAACATTTAGGTATTATCTAAATCAGTGGTGTTATGATGCAAAGATTAATATTTATTCTGTTAGTACAGTGATTAACTCAGAAAGAGTTGCAGTTTAAGTCCAAGGAAATCTGGAAAAGCCAATGTTGCAGATGAAGGCAACTGGCTGGAGAATTTTTCTTGGTCAAGGAGGTCAGCCTTGTGTTTAGTTTAGGCCTTCACCTGATTGGATGAGACTCTACCTCATTGTGGAGGGCCATCTACTTTACTCAGAGTTCATAAATTTAAATATAAATTTCATCCAGAAACACCCTGAATAATGTTTGACCAAATATCTAGATTCTATGGCCCAGCCAAGTTGACAAAAAAATTTACTATCACAACAGGAATGAATTTCATTAATTTTCTCTTTCATTTTTTTTGATATCAACTTCATCAATTTACGCTGTTTTTCTTATTATTTTCCCCTTGATATGGGTATTTTTTTTTGTTGTTGTTGTTTCTTAAAGTAAAAAAGTAAACTATTGACTGGGACCTTTCTTATTTTATATTTCTATTATTTTAAAGTTATACATTTCCCTCTAAGCACTGCTTCAGCTGCATCTAATAAATTTTGATGTTATATTCTCATTTTCCTTTAATTCAAATATGTTCATATTTTTCTTAGAAACTCTTCTCAGGAATAGAGGGAGCATTCCTCAACATAATAAAGCTCATATATGAGAGACCTACAACCAACATCATACTCAATGGGCAAAAACTAAAATCTTTTCCACTAAGATCAGGAACAAGACAAGGATATCTACTTCTATTCAATATAGTACTGGAAGTTTTAGCTACAGCAATCAGACAAGAAAAAGAAATAAAAGGCATCCAAATTGGAAAGGAGGAAACAAAACTGTTACTGTTTGCAGATAACATGGTGGTGTACATTGAAAATCCTATAGACTCAGCCAAAAAAACTGCTTAAACTAATAAACGAATTTGGCCAAACAGCAGGATACAAAATCAATATCCAGAAATCAAAGGCATTTCTGTACACCAACAATGAAACAGCAGAAACAGAAATCAAGAAGAAAAACCCATTTGATATTGCAAAAAGAAAAATAAAATACCTAGGAATAAACCTAACCAAAAAGGTAAAAGATCTGTATTCATAAAACTACATAACACTGAAGAAAGAAATCAAAGAAGACACAAACAAATGGAAACATATACCATGTTCATGGATTGGAAGAATTAACATCATCAATATGTCCATACTACCTAAAGCAATTTATACATTCAATGCAATACCTATTAAAGTACCAATGGCATATTTCACAGACATAGAACAAACACTTCAAAAATTTATATGGAACCATAAACAACCCCTAATAGCTTCTGCAATTTTGAGAAAGAAGAGTAAAGTAGGAGGGATCACAATACTTGACACTAAACTATACTACAAGGCCATGGTAATCAAAACAGTCTGGTACTGAAATAAAAACAGGCACATGGACCAATGGAACAGAACAGAGAGCCCAGAAATAAACCCAAGTCTCTACAGTCAATTAATATTTGACAAAGGGGGCAGCAACAAAAAAATGTAGTAAAAATAGCCTCTTCAATAAATGGTGTTGGTAGAACTGGACAGCTACATGCAAAAAAATGAAACCTGAGCACCAACTTACACTTTACACAAAAATAAATTCAAGGTGAATAAAAGATTTAAATATAAACCATGACACCATTAAAGTCCTAGAGGAAAACATAGTCAGGAAAATCTCCGATACTTCATGCAGAAACATTTTTACTGACATGTCGCCTAGAGCAAGGGACACAAAGGAAAGAATAAACAAATGGGATCTCATCAAAATAAAAAGCTTCTGCATGGCTAAAGAAAACAATATTAAAATAAAAAGAGAACAAACTGTATGGGAAAACATATTTGCCGATGATACCTCAGACAAGGGTTTAATCTCCAAAATATATGAAGAACTTACACGACTCCACTCTAAGAAGACAAGCAACACAATTAAAAAATGGACAAAGGACTTGAACAAACACTTCTCCAAGGAGGACATACAGAGGATCTAGAGACACATGAAAAGATGCTCAATAACACTAGCTATCAGAGAGATGCAAATTAAAACCACAGTGAGATACCACTTCACACCAGTCAGAATGGCCATCATAAGCAAAACAACAAACGAGTGTTGGAGAGTTTGTGGAGAGTTTGTGTTGGTGGGACTGCACACTGGTACAACCACTATGGAAAACATATGGAACTTCCTCAGAAAACTAAAAATGGATCTGCCTTTTGACTCAGCAATTCCACTGCTGGGACTATGTTCTAAGAACCCTGAAATACCAATCCAAAAGAACCTATGTACCCCAATGTTCATAGCAGGGCAATTTACAATAGCCAAGTGCTGAGAGCAACCTAGATGCCCATCAGTAAATGAATGGATCAAAAAACTATGGTACATTTACACAATGGAATTCTATGCAGCAGAAAGAAAGAAGGAGCTCCTACCCTTTTCAATGGTGTGGATAGAGCTGGAAAGCATTATGCTAAGCGAAATAAGGCAGGCAGTGAAAGACAAATACCGTATGATCTCACCTTTAACAGGAACCTAAACAACAAAACAAAGAAACAAGTAAAATATAGTCAAAGACACTGAAATAGAGGACAGGCTGACAGTGACCAGAGAAGAGAGAAGAGGGAATTTCAGGGGAGAATGGGAAGGGTTTACAGGAACAAATATAAAGGACACATGGACAAAAACTAGGGGGGGTGGAAATGGGAGAGAGGTGGGGAGGGATGGGTGGGTGTGCTGGAGTGGGAGTAAAGGACAGAAAAATGTACCTGAACAATGATTAAAATAAAATAAAATAAAAATAGTATAGGAAACAGAGAAGCCAAAGAACTTACATGGACATGAACTACCCATGTACTTGAACTAAGGGGGGTTAATGCTGGAGGGTAGGGAGTTGCAGGATGGAGAGGGGATAAAGAGGAGAAAAAGACTGGGATAACTGTAATAGCATAACAAATAAAATATGTGTAAAAATTTAAAAATACCGTACACTGATAGTATACATTTTTAACCTTAAAGTCAATATGTTATTTATGGCTTTAATATTTGCATCAATGCTTTGTTTTGTTTTTTGTTATATGAATTTTTAAAATAAAAAAATATGTATTACAAAAGCTCATTTTGTCCTTAGTTTAATTCCCCATTATTTGAGAATTTTATTTTTGTGATTTAATGCTAGTTCAATTTCATTTTAGCTAGAGAACAAACTTTGTGTGATTTCAATTCATTAAATTCATTAAGATTTGTTTGGTAACCCAGGATATGATTTATCTTGGTAACTGTCCTGTGTGTACTTAAACGGAATATGCACTCTCCTGTTGAATGCAGAGTTCTGTAAATGCCAGTAAGATCTATTTGGTTGGTGGTGTTTTTCTTGTCATTTATATCCATGCTGCTTTTTATCTATTTGCTCTATTGATCAATGAGAAAGGAATGTTGAAGCCTCAAATTATAATTATGAATTGGTCAATTTATCCTTTCAGTTCTTCCTTAGTTTCTGAAATTCCATCTGAAGTGTTCTTCTACCTGAAGAACTTCCTTTAATATTTCTTGCAGTGTAAGTCTTCTGTTGTTCTTCATCTGGAAATGTCTTTATTTTCCTTCAATCCTGAAGGATGTATATATTTTTTGGGGTATAGAATTTTGGATTGACAGTTATTTTCTTTCAGCATGTGACAAATGTTTTACCATCTCCTGGCTTTCATGGTTTCAGGTGAGAAATCCACTGACATTTGTGTCATTATTTCTTTAGAGGTGATATGTCATTTTCTTTGGACGAGTTCAAGATTTTTTGTCTTTGGTTTTCACCATTTTGATATTCATGTGTCTGAGTGTACACTTCTTTGAATTTACCCATTAAGGACTTTCTTTTATGAACTATCTTTAATGTGTAAGATTACTTCAGCCATTATTTCCTCTCTTCCTCTTCTTCCCGCTCCCTCTCCTCTCCCCTCCCCCCTCCTCCACCTTCCCCCTCCTCCTCCTCCTCCTCCTCTTCTTCTTCTTCTTCGCACTAGATTCTTTTCTCCTCCTGGAGCTTCAATAATATGAATATTAGATATTTCATATTATTTCACAAGTCAATGTCAAATTATGTTTCAAAGTATGTGAAAATGGCCATGGGTTACATGACCAGATAAAACTTTATAGACAAGATAGACCAGAACTAGCCTTTGATATATCAAAAGGATTGAAATAAACTGAAAGAAGTGGAGAAATTATTATTGGTGGTTCAGAAATCCTGAAACCGAAATGAGATTAAAATTGATGATGTCTACAATTCTCTGTAAAACATACTTCCATTGGAAAATGGTATCTTCTGATAAATATACTATATCCTAAATCATAAGATTGGTCATGACAAGAGTGAAGATGTTGGCTGGCTCCCAAAACTAGGAAATAAGGAAATATTATTTTAGCATATCATACCTGCCTTCTATTTTTATCTGCCCCTTGGCCATCCATCCCCTTGTCTGCTTCCCTGCCTACCAAGGATTCAGGACACTTCTTTATTTCAGACTGCTTGTGAATTTTGGTTAGCAAGCTAAAAAATTCAGGCATACATAGATGTCTATGAATAATGCGGTATGATGCTCTTTTCAAGAAGGTTTGATTTTAAAAGCAGAATAGTAATTAGCCTACAAAATAAAGTACTAATGGTGGAATGTCATGACTAATAAAGGTGTAATAATTTGGGGTAGAGGCAGGCGTTTCTCTTTCATTACAGTACAGGGTGGAGCAAATGTAGGTTTACAGTTCTGAGTTCTCAAAACTATGTTCTTATAGTATTATTTATTAAGTATTATATTACTTTTCATATGAATAGCTATAAACCTACTTTTGCCCCACCCTGTATGTGGGTAAAAAACCAGTCTACTCATGTATGTAGAGCTGACTCACTGATATTAGTAATCACTATCCCTTCTTCAAAAAATGTTTTTAAAACTATGCAAAATTTTTGTCTCAATTAAATATTTACATATAATATTTTTTTCAGTAACATTTGATTCTTCAATGGATCAAAATCTATCTGTAATAAAGGCAAAAGAGTAGAATGGAGTGGATGAGGTCTATCTCACAATAGGCATTATAGTAATAGGGATGTTCTTCAGTATCATTTGTGCACTAAATTGAAAGCTGATTCTGGAGAATGTAATTCTTTGATTCTAGCTCATAAAACAAACAAAAAACCATACAAGTGTATATGAGCACTCTGGTCTCAAAGAAATATAAAATTTAGTTGTTGTTTGAGACACACTGCTTCTATCTTTTGTTTTCTTGTTTGATAATGATTTTTTTTTTTTTACAGAACATTTTACTAGTATTGTAGGATAGAAATAAAGGCCATTTATCATGGAAGAAATCTAGGTTATATAATCAAGTTCTATATTGTGAATACAGGATTAAATTACATCTTTATAAATCCTACTGAGTACCTATAATGTGACATTCATTGTATTTGATGCTTAGCAGCTGTACTTCGATTAATCGTTAAAAACATTCTGTGATGAGAGATCCAAGATGGTGGAGGAGTAAGTGGAAACTATGCTAACCTCCTTCCAGGACCAATTCTGGAATCACAAGTAAAAGGTAGAGAAATCATCTGAATAACCAACTGAACACCAGCTGGAGAGAAGCCTTATAACCAAGGACAGATAGAGGAGATCACTTCATCACTACAAGACAGGTATCATGTGCACAGGAGACTTGAGACAACTGGATGGGCTAACAAGGGTGGTAGCTGAAGTTCCAGAGGAATATTTCAGCAGCCAGGGGATTCCTCTGAAAAGTGTGGGGTCTAAGCCCCAAGCTAGGCTCCCCAGCCTACAGCACCAGAGGTAGAAAAGAACCCAGATAATACCCAGCTGTGCAAAGTGGCAGGGTTTATGTCTGCTGGGGAGAGATGACCAGGAGATGCAGAGAGCCTCTTAAAGGACCAACACAAAATTTTGTTTGCAGCCACTTACTCTGGTCAGAGGGAGGGCACAGTGGATTAGAGATGTTTGAGGAGAGCCTGGGGTCAGTGGCTGTGGGGACACAACTGAAGGAATGGCAGCCAGGATCCTTTTGCTGAGTCATTCCCTATACCGAAGAAGCCATCTTTCTTAGGCAGAGCACTCCTCTCCAAGTGGCATCAGCCTAGGGGAAGCAATAGCCCTGCCCAAAGGAATTACTCTGCCCCATCCTGTGGTGCTTAAGATGGGCTGCTGATTACAGCTTAAGACTATATCACTGATTAACTTACTAAGGCAGCAAATAAAGAGAATCAGCCAAAATAGGAAGACCAAGAAACAGAACCCAAGTGAAAGAACAAGAGAATTCTCTAGAAAAAGAACTAGATCAAATGGAGGCAAGCAATTCATCAGAGGGCTTAGAGTAATGATTATAAGGATACTCAACAGCATGAAAAAAAAGACATAGAAACCATAAAAAAGGGCCAGTCAGAAATAAAGAATGCAATATCTGAAGTAACACACTGAAAGGAATAAACAGTGAGTTAGATGGAACAGAGCATCAAATCAGTGATTTGGAAGGCAAGATAGGAAAAAAACACCCAGGCAAAGCAGCAAAAAGAAAAAAATAATTTAGAAAAATTGAACAGCTTAAGAAATGTTTTGCAAAACATGAAGCATGACAACATCTACATTATGGGAATACCAGAAGGAGAGAACAAGCGAGGGATTGAGAACATATTTGAAGAAATAATGATGGAAACATCCCAAATCTGGTGAAGGAAAAAGACATACAAGTCCAAGAAGCTCAGAGTGTCCCAAAGAAGTGGGACCTGAAGAGGTTCACACTGAGATACATCCTAATTCAAATGGCAAGGCTTAAAGACAAGGAGAGAATCCTAAAAACCACAAGAGAAAAGCAGGTAGTTACTTACCTACAAGAGTGCACCAATTAAACTATCATTTGATTACTCAACAGAAACATTTCAGGCCAAAAGAGAATGACATGAAATATTCAAGGTGATGAAAATAAAGAACCTACAGCCAAAGCTACTTTACTCAACAAGGCTATTGTTTAAAATTGAAAGAGAAATAAGTTTTCCAGACAAGAAGAAGCTAAAGAAATTTGTTAACACCAAACCAGTATTGCAACAAATGTTAAAGGGCTTGCTTTAAGAAAACAAAAAAGAAAAAGAGAAAACACACAGGAAAATAGTCTAACAATAAAATAGCACAACATATATATTCATTAATAATCACCTTAAATGTAAATGGCTTAAATTCTCCAACCAAAAGACATGGGGTAGTTGAATGGATAAGAAAACAGACCTATCTACAGAGTCCAGCACAAATAATGCCCCCTTTTTATTATGAAATCATAAGAATGTGATTTTGCACCATAACAGTATCACACTCATGCATACCATATAACATTTTAGGTGATATGTTCAAATTAAAACTATAAATTATTATGCCCATATTATTACCCTACCCACCACACTCACAAAGGCATTACTTCTGCTGGACCGTGTATATTCTGCCTCCAAGACAGCTATCTCAGACTGAAAGATATACACAAACTAAAAGTAAAGGGAGGGAAAATGCTGTTTTATGAAAATGGAAAGAATAAAACTAGGGTAGCAGTATTTATATCCTACAAAATGGATTCTAAAACCAAGGCTGTAGTAAGAGACCAAGAAGGACACTACATAGTGATAAAGAAAATAATCCAACCAGAGGGTATAATCTTAGTAAACATTTACATACCCAGCATAGGAGCAGTTAAATATATGAAGCAAATCTTGATGGACATAAAAGGAGAGCTCAACAAATATATACTTGTAGCTGGAGATTTGAACACCCCATTGACTTCAATGGATAGATCTTCCAGACAGAAAGTCAACCAGGAGACAGAGGCCTTAAGTGACACACTAGATCAAATGGATTTCATTGACATCTTCAGAGCATTTCACCCTAAAGCAGCAGAATATACATACTTTTCGAGTACACATGAAATGTTGTCTAGGATAAACCACTTGTTAGGATACAAAAACAAGTCTCAATAAATTTAAGAAAACTTAAATCATATCAAGCATCTTCTCTGACCACAATGTTATGAAAGTATAAGAACACTCAAAAACATACAAAGATGTGGAAGTTATATAACACATTATTAAACAATGAATGGGTCAACAATGACATCAAGGAAGAAGTCAAAGGATACCTTGAAAGAAATGAAATTGGGGATACAACAATCCAAAATCTGTGGAACACAGGGAAAGCAATCCTGAGAAGGAAATTCATAGCATTACAGGCCTATCTCAAAAACCAAGAAAAAGCTCAAATAAACAGTCTAAATTTACACTTAAAGGAACAAGAGAAAGAACAAATAAACAAAATCCAAAATGAGTTGAAGGAAGCAAATAATAAATATCAGAGCAGAAATAAATGATATAGAGTCTAAAAAAAGAGATACAAAAGATCATGAATCCAAGAGCTGGTTCCTTGAAAAGATAAACAAGATTGACAGACCTTTAACTAAACTCATCCAGAAAAAAAGAAAGAGAAGCCAAATCAATAAAATCAGAAATGAAAGAGAAAAAATGACAACTGACACCAAAGAAATACAAAAGGTTGTAAGAAAATATTATAAACAACTATATGCCAATAAACTGTACAGCCTGAATGAAATGGATAAGTTCCTCAAAACATATAATATTCCAAAACTAAATCAAGATGCTAAATGAAATAAGCCAGGTGGTGAAAGACAAATACCATATGACCTCACCTGTAAGTGGAACCTAATCAACAAAGCAAACAACCAAGCAAAATATAACCAGAGACATTAAAATTCAGAACAAACTGACAGTAACCAGAAGGGAGGTCGGATGGGATAATGTGGGGGAAAGGAAGAAGGGTTTTCAGGAACATGTATAAAGGACACATGGACAAAACCAATGCAGGGTAGGATCAAGGAGGGGAGATGGGATGGCTGGGGTGGTGGGGAGTTGTGGGGGGAAAATGGAGACAACTGTACTTGAACAACAATAAAAAATGTGAAAAAAAAGAAGAAGATTCAGAGACTGAATAGACAGATTGCATCTAGTGAAATTGAAGTGGTAATTAAAACACTCCTAACAAACAAAAGCTCTGGACTGGATGGCTTCACAGATGAGTTTTATCAAACATTCCAAGAAGAATTAACACCTGTCCTTCTCAAATTATCTCATAAAATTTAAGAGGAGGGAAGGCTCCCAAACTCATTTTATGAGGCAGCACTATCCTAATTTTAATACCAGATAAAGACACTACAAAAAAAGAATATTGTAGGCCAATATTCCTGATGAACATAGATTCTAAAACCCTCAACAAAGTATTAGCAAGCCTAATACAGCAATGCATCAAAAAGATCATATACCATGATCAAGTGGGATTTATTCTAGGAATGCAAGATTAGTACAACACTTGCAAATTAAGAAAATGCAATTCACCACATAAACAAAATGAAGGATAAAAAACACATGATCTTATCAATAGATGCAGAAAAAGCATTTGATAAAATCTAGCACCCATTTATGATAAAAACTCAGCGAAGTGGGATAAAAGAGAACATGCCTAAACCGATTGCCAGCATCAACTCAACAGGCAAAAACTACAACCGTTCCCCTTAAGATCATAAACAAGATAGGGATGTCCGCTTTCAATTCTCTTATTCAACATGGTACTGAAAGTCCTAGCCACAGCAATCAGACAAGAAGAAATAAAAGGCATCCAATTTAGAAAGAAAGAAAAAAAATCTGTCATTATTTGCAGATGACATGATACTGTATATAGAAAATACCAAAGATTCCATCAAGAAACTACTAGAACTGATAAATAAATTCAGCAAAGTAACAAGATTCAAAATGAATATCCAGTAATCAGTTGCAACTTTATATGCCAATAATGAGCTAACAGAAAGGGAAATCAAGAAAACACTCCTATTCATAATTGCTTCAGAAAGAATATAATACCTAGGAATAAACCTGACTGAGGATGTAAAAGACCTATACTCAGAAAATTATAAGACACTGAAGAAAGAAATGGAAGAAGATACAAATAAGTGGAAGCACATACTATATTGTGATCATAGAAAGGAAGAGTTAATATGATTAAAAAGTTCATATTACCTAAATCCATTAGCCAAATAGATTCAATGCCATTCCTATCAAGATTCCAATTATGTATTTCACAGAACTAAAACATATATTTCAAAAATTTATATGGAACCACAAAAAGCCCCACATAACAATGGCAATCCTGAGAAAGAACAAAGTTGGTGGTATCAGGCTACCTCCAATTGTAGAAGGAAACATAGGCAGCAAAATCTCAGATATTGTTTGTAGCAATATTTTATCAGTTATATCTCCCCCAGGAAAGGGAAACAAAAGAAAAAATAAACAAATGGAACTATATCAAACTGAAAAGTTTTGAAACTGAAAATCAAAGGAAGTCATCAACAAAATAAAAAGCCCACAGAATGGGAAAACATATTCACTGATGCATCTGATAAGGGGTTAATATCCAAAATTTATAAAGAACTTACAAAACCCAACACTGAAAAAACCAACCCTATTAAAAAATAGATAAAGGACCTGAATAGGCACTTCTCCAAAGAGGATATACAGATGGCCAATAGACATATGAAAAGATGTTTAATGTCATCAATCATCAGAGAAATGCAAATTAAAAGCAGAATGAGTTATCATAACACACCTTTCAAAATGGTTATCATCAATAAATCAATAAATAACAAGTGCTGGCAAGGGTGTAGAGAAAAGAGAACTCTTTTTCACTATTGGTGGGAATGCAGCTGGTACAGCCACTGTGGAAAACAGTGTGGAGATACCTCAGATAATTAAAAATGGATCTGCCTTTTGACCCAGCAATCCCACTGCTGGGAATATAACTGAAGGAAGCCAAAACACTAACTCAAAAGAGCATAAGCACCTTATGTTCATTGCTGCATTATTTACAATCACCAAGATGTGGAAGCAGCCTAAGTGTCCATCAGTAGATGAGCGAGTTAAATAACAGTGGTACATTTACACAATGGAATACTACTTGACCATTAAAAGAAGAAAATTTTATCCTTTGTGACACTATGGATGGACCTACGGAACATTATGCTAAGTGAAATAAGCTAGTCAGGGAAAGACGAATACCATATGATCTCACTCATGTGTGAATCTAATGAATAAACTGAACCAACGAGGAAAATGAGGACGGACTCATCGATGAAGAATAAGATGACACCTAGTGGGGGGATGGCAGTGAGGGGGTGGAGGGATTGAGCAAAAGAGAAAAAGGACTCATGGACATGAACAACAGTGTGGTGATTGCTGCGGGGGAGGGCACATAAGGGGACTAAATGGTAATAGAAAACATACAATAAAATTAAATCAAATGAATTTAAAAAATAAAATGCATATGAACAGGGAAAAATAAAAACATTCTGCAGTATTGGTGTTCAATCATCCCCATATACTTTTTTATAAACATGGAAATTGAAGTTAAGTTAAATGATTTGTGCAAGGCAATACAACTGGTAAGAGGAAGAGAGATGACTTAAACTTTGATCCTTTAATTCTAAACTGTGTACTTCTACTAATTTACCCATTTTATCATTCCACTATTAAGATAAAGAGAAATAGACTATAAGTTTCTTTAAAAAATTGTAGTGTATTACATTATAAAGGAAGAGTAGGGTACATGCATCCATGAAGAAATTTTACACACATGCCTCTATTTACATGTGCATGCGTGTGTATACTTATGGGAAAAGAAGATAAGAAAAAAACAATAAACTGATCATGATAATGTGCAAAAATAAGATTTAGGGTTAACTCAATTCTGTGCTAACTCAACTCAGACCCAAAAGTAAAGAAAAAAAGAGATAATAAATAAATAAATAAATAAATAAACAAACAAACAAAAAAACAAACAAACAAACAAACAAATACTATGATGCATGTATACCTTATGCATTAATTTTTATGAATGCAAAGTTTTAGGGTCAACAAGGAGGAAATAGCAAAGGAGAGCTAATGTGGAGATGACTGGGCGTTCAAATCTTTCTGCATTCAAGATGATTATCAATCCACATTAGTGCATGCAGACTGGGTTCAAATATTGGCTCTGGCCCAATCTTTCTCTGCTTTCCTCTGGGACACCAATTACTTGTCTAGTGGTTCTCATTAACATGTTTCCTATTTCTCTTATGCTCTTTTGAAATTTTTCAGTTCTCTTGTCTACCAGTGCTCTAGTCTCCATATGTCCTGTTGGACTACCTTCTAGTTTACTAATTCTTTCTTCATCATGTCTACCCTTCTCTTAAGGTCATCAATCAAGTTTTTATTTTGAGTCATATTTTTTACTAGTAAGATACTGATTTCTATTTGATCTTTTATATATTTCTAGTCTTCTACTTAAATTCTCCATCTTGTATTTAATTACTTGAGCATATTTATCATTTATTTTAATGACTAAATTTGAAAATTTAATTTCCATATTTCTGATGGGTCTTTAAAAAATATTTTCTTTTAGTACGTTTGATTATTTTTTTTACTGAATGTCAGATATAAAATACAAAAATTATACAAATAATTTGCAACTATGTTTTCTTTCTCTAAAAATGATTTAATTTTGTTTCAGCATGCATCTAGGCAACAGACAACAATACCAGGTTGCTTAATATAATGAAGGCCTGAGATCATTTGAAGCTGAGGTTTCATTCTTCTCATGACTGTCACCCCTGCTCCAATGTTTTACACTTTGGAGTCACAGTTGGAAAGCCTACCAAAGACTTCCCTGCCTGGTGAGTCCTGATGTTCAGTTTTGGTTCTTTCAGCCTGAGCCTGCCAAAAACTTTGCTTACATTCTCAAAATCTTCAATGATACTTTTACAATTAGTAAATTTCTTAACAGGAAAAGCATACTAATTTCTAAGTGTACCTCTTTGGCTTTCTTTCTTATTCTACATTCTGGCCCTCCAAATTTTGTTGTTGACAGCTTTGATGTCTTCAGATGTTTTTAAAGACCGATTTAACCAACTTTTATAGTTGTTATCAATAACAAAGTGATGTCTGAAATAATCTAGTCTTCCATTGCCAGATTTGGAACTCAATTTTAATTTATATATCCACTCTGATAAATGGGGGTTGTGAAAAAGTAAAAAGTAGGGAATAAGGGGTAAACACAAGAATAACACAAGAGTGTAAAGGTATAGGGAAAAGATCATAAGGATTCAAAGCGAGGTCATAATGGTAAAGATAGAGAAGATATGAGGGATTTTAGAAAAATTTAGAAAGTAACATTCTATCCCAAGTAAATGCCTGAGGTCTTGTCAGAGCTCCTCTTTTTTTGTGGGTTTTGAGCTGTTGATTATTCGGATGAAACCATAAAAGACACTGACACTAGGTTTTTGCTGTAGGTGACACTAGATGGTAGTGCTGTTAACTGAGATGGGAAATATAGGAGGAAGAGTAATACTGGATAAGGAGTTGGGAAAAACTAAAATCATCTTTGGACGTAGTGCATTTTGAGTGTGTTGAACACACACTCATAATGGTAGGCAGAATTCTAAAGATGATCCCCGCCCCATTCCTCCCAGACTCTTGTCCCTTGATGATTCCTCAAACACTAATTTATATACTGACGTGAAGGGACTTTGAAAATATAATTGAGATTGGTAATCAAATGACATTAAAATAGGATATTTAACCTGGATTATCCTAGTGGACCCAATATGAGTAAATGGGTCCTTAAAAGAAGAGGGAGGCAGAAGAGTCAAAGAGGTTCCAAGTGCAAGAAGGATTTCTGGTGCCATTGCTGGCTCTGAGATGTAGATGCCCATGGGCAAGGACTAGAGTAAGCTTTCTAGGAGCTAAGGGCAGCCCCCAGTTGATAGCCAGTAAGGAAGGGGAACCTCAATACTATAACCACAAGGAACTGAATTCTGCCAACAATCTGCAGGAACTTGGAAATGGAATCTTCCCTCCATAGCCCCCAGATGGGAGCACAGCCTGCCAATCCCTTGATCTCAGTTTTGTGAGATCTAGAGCAGAGGACAGGGATGAACCATGCTGTGTTCAAAATTCTGACCCACAGAAACAGTGAGATAATAAAGAGCTTTAAGTTTGCAGCAATTTTTATAATAGTAATAGAAAATATATATGCTTTATAAACATACATATAAACCAAGCATCTCACACTCAGGGTACAAGAAGAGGATATAGTTATGCGGGGCAAGAGAAGTAACTTAATAATATATACTTGGGAAATAATGATGTTTAAAGTATAGATAGCACAAGAGCATCTCAAAGAAGTAGAAAGTCATAAGATGTGCTATGGAAGCTAAGAACAGGAAAAGTTTTAAGAATGAAGGCATGAACAGAAGCACAGTAGAGTGAAATGCCACAAAAGGGAAAAATTCTTGACAAGGAATATTACTACACTACACTACACTTTTTTTCACTATATCACTTTGTGAATTATTATGCTCTTTTCTTCTTGTATTATTATTCTACTAGATCATAATGTGGCTTCATACTGTGAATTATGACACATATTATGCTTCCAGCTCTTCAATAGTGCTTAGAAGCTTAGGACCAAGGAGTACACCTCTAGGAAGTAGAAGGATTTGGCGTCAATTAGGGTCCCCCAAGAAGCAAAGGCCGAAATAAAATTAGCCAAGCAAGAGATTTATTGGGAAAAATGCCTGCAAAGATAAAAGTGAAGGGAAGAAGAAACAGGCAGGGAGATTCTTCAAACAATAATGCTGGTCTGAGCCCTGCAAAATGATGGAGAAGAGGAAGAATTGGGCTTAGGTTGGCATGCAGCTCTGAGAATGTCTCAGCCCAGGAAAAGGGGGACACGAGGCAGAGATTACCTATCAGAGGAATCTCAAGTTGGCAGAAATGGTGCAGCTATAGAAACTTTATGAAGCTCAGTCCTTAGATTTGAGCAACCCAAGGTGAGTGCAGGCTAGGAGGGAACACTGTAGTGGAGCCAAAAATATGGTTAGATGGAAGTTATCTGCCAACTCTGCTCTGCACAGCAGGTTCTCTTAAAGAGATATCTGAGCAGCACCAACCCAGGCCAACCTAGAGCCATATAGCGTACATTTACTGCATAAATATTACCAAATAATTATTTTCCAACCCTTTCACTGTTTATCTTGTTGTTTTGTTGATATGTATTTTTGTGAGGCTGCTCAAAATATTACTGAAACACAGCAGATTATAATATGTTTTTAACAGGTAAGCTAAACTAAAAAGTAAGATTTTTAAAATAAATGTTCAATGTATTCGAAATAGAGGAGATGTTGTTCTGTTTTAGTTAGATAGGTTACTAACACCCTTAAACTTTCAATTATACTTGTTTCTTATATTTTATAAAATGTCATATTTTCAGAGTCTATTTTCACCTACATACTTCAAATAATGTCAGATATTGAGGAATGTCTAACTATATTCCCTTCTCTTTCCATCTATTGTCTGGTTCCTGAAATTACACAATCAGGTGAATGATACAGTCACTTGTACTTCATGTTTTCTCTTCCTGCTCCCTGGAGTGCCCTCTGATCCTTCCTTCTCTGCTTATGTATCTTTCAAGGGTCAGTTCAGACACCACTGTCTTCAGGAACCACCCCCACATCCCTTTTCTCTGCTTCTCTAACACCTCATATGTATACCCATCATCACTTATCCCACTGTGCTCTCCTGATTGTTTGAGCACCTTATGTTTTATCATTGCATTCGTTATAATTAGCACTTTGCATAGAACATGATAGGCACTCAGGACATGTTTGTTAAGTGAAAAGCTTATATTCCACTGACATGTATATAACCTCAGGTTATGTAGCTCTTCCATTTACTTGTTTTCACTTGAATGTCATTAAATGACAGAAGCAGTCTTTGACTGGGGTCGGGAGTAGCCTAGGAGCTAATGATAGGGAAAACTACTGGTGAAGAAGTTTTAAACATAGGTCACCCTCTAAAGTCCTAGAAAGTGTTCAGAATTGGAAACCTGAGGCTGTGTTCTTACTCAAAAGCAACTCACAATTTTCACAAGACTTGCTGTGGGATAGGTTCATTTTAATATCAACGTGTTATCTAAACCCAAGTGGATTGGTTTGGTAAACTGAGTTTTTTTTTTTTTTAGCCATTATTAGTAAGAGTAAATGACATTCACACACTTGATTGAAGGAAAATATTTTTTCTTGGTTTGCTACAGATGTGTCCTCAAGAATGGTGTATTATTTAAATTCAGGAGTGAATAAATCAATACCAATCATGAAGTGGCATTTAAAGGCTTATCTCATTGCCGGTTGTTTTGTTGTTGTTGTTGTTTGTTTTAATATTTGGCTTGATTTCTTTCTGTAACAGATGCTCTGCGACTCTACTGATTGGCTTGGTTGTCTTAGTCCTTTCTCCTCTGGAACCCTCACTGACTGACCTTTTGAGAATATTCCCAACTTCTCTCATTTCTGTAGTCTCTGTCTCGAGGACTCTCTTCAGGTTGAATGAGAACTAGTTTCAAGGAATGATGTACCTTTGTCTAATGTAATACTGAACTTAAACAGTCATTGGCATAATCATCATGTTTTGAAATTAATGATAGGAATTATGGCATGCCAGAGATTTTATAGATATGGTTATCTGAGTCATAATTGTGAATATACCTTACTTGTTCCCTTAAACTAAACTTAAGGTCCTTAACTATTGAAAACTTATCATAAGAGGGAAGAACAGAATAGTTTCATTTAGTTTAGTGGATATCATCCTTTCTGCTTAATATTTTCAAATGGCTTTGCAATGCAAATAGAAGCAACTTCAAATGTCATGGGCTGCAAGGCCTTATGTGAAGTGTATGTAGTCTGTCTTTATGACCTCATAACATTCTTTCCTGCTTCCCTGGACCTAGTAAGCTTTCTTTTGATACTCAGACTGATCTAGGCCCATCCTGCCTAAAGAACTTTGCATATGATGAATGGTCCATGTTTTTCCTGGACTTCGTGTTCTTGCTTCCTTTTCATTTACTGTCAGCTCCAATACTATCTTCTTTGAAAGGCCTACTCTGCCCTGGCTGGTAGCTCTGTCGGTTAGTCCAATGCACTGAGGTTGCGGGTTCGATCACTTATCAGAGCACATGTAGGAATCAGCCAATGAATGCATAAATAAGTAGAACAACAAATTGATGTTGCACATCCTCTCTCTCTCTTGCTCTCTCTTTCTCCCTTCCTCTTTTGCTCTAAAATCAAATAAAAATTTTAAAAAGAGAGAAAAAAAGACCTACTTTGACCATTATAGGTAAAGTAGGCCCCTCTCCACTCTGCCTATGTTCCATTCTTTTTTTATATTTACTCTAAAGCACTCTGAAATTACCTTAGTCTGCTGACTACACATGGACATGGGCTTTGTCTGCTATGTCACAAAGCAAAGAATACTTGGCTGCAAAGACCAATAGGCTTATGTATGATCCTCTCACCTTGAAGTCTAATTCTTTGAAATTACCAATATTAGTTTTCATTGGGCTGACTTGGGTCAAAAGACCACATCTGAGCAATAGAAATTAGAAATAGAAACTGATACAGTCACTTTAAAGGGTGGCAAGGCATTTTCAGTGTGGATGTATCCTAATTTAGTCAACCAATCCCTCTGGGTGGATATTTTATGTTTGCAAAATGATGAACATTATTATACATGCATTTGACTATATCAGGATAATTCCTAATACTGAAATCGTTTGATTCTAGTGTACACATTAAATGTTTGATTTAGGAAACTATTATTACATGAAAACATGTTTCCTTGTGAAAACTTATTCCCTTTGTTAACTCCTATGCAATAGTAATATGTGAAGCGCATATATAATTATACATTTTCTAATAGCCACATTAAACAAGTAAAAAGAAATAAGTAAATTTAATTTTAAAAATTAATGAGCCTAACATATAAACATAATATCATTCCAACATTTAATCAATATAAAGTGTTGAATATTCATGAGATATTTTACATTTTTGCTTATGCTAAAGTCTTTAAAATCTGGTGTGCATTTTACATTTACAACACATTTCAGTTAGAACTAATGCTCAGTAGCCCCTGGAATGAATTAATGACTGTCTTATTGACAGCATTGCTATACAGTATTCTGATTCTAGTAAGCACATAAAGGGGCTTGCATACCCAAGTGCTCTCAGAAATTAGTTTCTTGACAATTATCTAAAGCTAGCTCTAAGTTGAACCTTATACAAATCACACATTAGTCAAAAGATCTCACTAAGGCATGGGTTGCAAATACATAGTGGAGAGAACTTGGTAAAATCTGAAACCAATCATGAAGATAAGGGTGTAGCTACCAGAAGCAAGCTTGCTAGAAAAGCTGAGGCCTAGAGTGATGAAAAGTTTGAGAGTGCGTATGGTAAGCAAGGGTAGGAATCTGGAAAAATTTTGTTGTAGTTGCCCAAAGGAGAAGAATGCTGAATCTGGTGAGCTAAGTTTATCTGCTTACCACCAGAATGATTAATTCTACTCTGATCACAGAGATTTCTTCAGATTTTTGGAAAACTGAATAAAATATGCTTTTAGACTAAGCAAATCTTTGACTTTGATTTCAGTAAAATGTTTAATATATATTGAGCATTTACTCAAGCTGTGAGCTGCATCCAATTGTTCCAGCCACAATTCATGAATTAGGTGCTGTTGTTGGACCCATTTTACAGATAAAAGGTTGAGATACAAAGAAATTAATTTCATAGGTAGCAGCTGGTACAGATGGGGTTTAAACTTCTGACTTCTAACTACAATGTCCATGTTCACAAATTCCATTCTTTTTTATTCTCACTATACTGTAAATGCTTATACAATAGCCTTTTGACTGATCATCTAATTTCCCGTGCACACTGACATGGTCAGTAGGTGCCTTAAAATCTTAGACATAAATATTCTGTCACCAAAGTAAATTCTCTTTTGGAAACTGACATTTAAGAATTGAACTTACATATTAATGTCTTATGAAACAGCCATGTCAGTCCAGAGATCCTGACCAACTGAGGTATGCTGGGTATGCATCACCTCCCCACCCCTACCACACTCCACCTCCACCTTCATTCCCGCAGGGTGAAGGAAAGTTATCTAAAGTTAAAGACCAAATACAGACTCCCAGGGATTCCATCAGACCCTAGCTAAATAGCCAGCCTCACCACTCTCTTTATGGACTCTTTATATCACCTTTCAGGCAATTCCATATCACTGTTTAGGAAAAAATTGCTCTGGGATAAATAAGAAAGTACCCATCATCTAAATGTGACAGGTAGAAAAGTGGCACAGGACCAGAACAATAATCATTTAATTGTTCTTGATTGCTTTGGGAGATGACACTGAGCCTCAAAGAATTACCTGGGGGAGTATATGATAAAAATGTTGGTGTCAGAATGTGCATTATCTGATTCCCATTCCCAAATCTAGTTGGAGACACAATATTCAGACCAAAAAAAGTCAATAGCTGGAGAATATAGAGGTTTTATGTTTTGTTTTGTCTTTGCTGTTAGTGACTTTGAGGCTTTCTAAGTAGACAGATTTGACCTTGAGAAAGTCACATCTTTCTCATTAGTCAAACACCAATATTCAAAAGCATGCCTAGGTAATTATTAATTGTTCATTTATATAATTGTGGGGCTTCTCTTTGTAGCAGATGTATTAAATTAATTAAACAGTAGGGCCATTAGATTGAGGTGGTTCTAATACCTTAGCAGCAGAAGTAAGCAAATTGAAACCTAAACCTGCAAATGCCTCAAGGTTAAGATGTCAAAACCTAAGGTCAACCAATCATAAACTGCTGATTGGTTTTTCCCAAATAAAGTGACTGCTTGAACTATAGATGATCAAATGATGTCCTTGCTCTGCCTCTGTGTCTTTTCTGTATGTCTAGCCCCTAGCTCCTGTTAGTGAAGTGCTCCTAACCACTTCCAGTTTAAGAATGCTTGATTTGAATTGATTTTTGCTCAGACTCTTAAAATTTTTAATATGCTCCAGTTTATCTTTTAATAGAAACATAGAGAGTGTCTATAAAATTATCTTATGAAGCACTTAAGTAAGGAGCACTTAAAAATCTTCAGCAATTGTTTGTGTGTCTGTCTGCTTGTGATACTAGACTTGGGTCAATAGAAGAAAATAAACAAGTATCTTTCCTACTCATGAGCCTGGAAAGGAACACTGTCATGCACAGTAATTACAAACAACCCATACAATTGATAGGGGAACTCAAGTTAAAGATTGTAGCTTCAGTCATAGTTGACAGGCTTAAGTGACTAATGCATATATGGAAAGCTGTTATATGGAAAGCAGTAATTGGAATTCGTGACTATGTGACTCCAGTTGGTTGATGGGCAATTCAACCTTTGTGTCCCAGGGAATCTGTAAGTGATGGATACATTGAAATGGTATCTGAGTCATAAAGAGTTGTTGATCAACAGATAAAGAAGTACTAGGAAAATCACCACTGGGCTGCAGCTCTTATCTGATGAATCTTTTTTCCAAACCCCTTACCTACTCTTTCTTCTCTTTATAAAAAGGTTGGCTTGACATGAGATACTAACATGGTTTTTGAGGGTACATAACCTGCTGTCTTCTCAGATTGCCAGCCATCTGAGTAAAGCACCCATCAAGATTCAATCCTTGTCTCTATTTACTGGTTCTGGTAGTGACAGGCAGCACTAACACTGACTTTTCCAGTTTCACAATGATCCCCAAATTCAAAGACAGTTGGTGGTAGGTGAGCACAAGTTTGAGCAAAGAGGGTCTTAAAATTTACAAGTTTAAATTGCATAGAAAATAGCTCATTTTTTTTTTCCAACAGGATATTGGAAATGCTGAAAGGCTTGAAAGATATTTACCAGAAGAAAAATAAAAAAATGATTCAACAGACTTTTACAGCATCACTGAAGTGGTGCTCAGAGATAGCAGATTTCGGACTTACTCAATCTGCTTTGGAGTCCGACAGCATGGTAGGTGCAGTGTGGTAAGGCCGCCTGAGGCAGGGACTCTGTTCCTCTGATTTGTCCCTGAATCCTCAGGGCGTGGCACTGGCAAGGCATTATACAAATTCTGCTAAATAAATGAGAGGATTTGTCTTAGAATCCTCAGAAGTTCCTTTCATCAATGGCAGTTTGGCTACACAGTTGGCATTAAGTATATCAACATCAGAAAAAACATCCAAACATGTAAAATGTTTATGAGTATTCTAGCCAAAGTGACAATTGTCAGGAAACAACATCTCTACAAATTGAGAAAACACTCTAGAGAATGGCAGTTTTGGACCATATTTTATACATTGGAATCAAAGGAGGTGGCATAAGGAGGTTTACATGAAATTCATTGGTAGCAGATAAAGGAGGCAGGGGAAGCAAAGCGGGAATCCCTGAGACTGGGAAAGGAGCAAAGTGAAGAGACAAATACTTCATTTACATTAGTGGGTACAGGAGAGTTAACAATGAACATTTACAGGACATAGAGATGGTGTGCAGGGCAACAAGGCAACAATGAGGGAGTCAATGGTCTCATGCTCTGGTGGGAGGTTGTGTCCCATAGGGTCCGGGAAAAATGAAATTACCCTGACATTCCAAAGGTACATTATCATAGATGCAAAAAAGACAATAGACAGGCTCAGTTAAGATAAAGATTGTCCTTTGTTAAGGAAGATATCAGTCTAGGACTTGACTACATACCATGACTCATTTTTCATTTGGAAGTTTTAATTTCACACCGTCCTCTGTGGTAATTTTCAGTCTCTGAGTTTGTAATGTCCATCATGCAGGCCTCATCTGAGCTTATTAGGTTTAGTATGTGGCCCCTTTTTTGCCCACAAGTATAAGCTGGTAGAGCTCTTGGTAGGCTTCCCTGAAGGAAATTTAGGAAGGGTCAAAGCAGATGACTTTAATGTCATTTTTAATCATGAGAGACTATGATTCTTAGACCTTTCGAAGACTTGCAATTTGACGGGCGTGATGGAGCCAAATGCCCAGTGCCTTGGTTCCAGAAGCACAGCCCCTGTGGCAGAATTTGAGGATCTACTGATGAAGGTAAATTTTTAGAAGAACTGCTCTACTCTTTCAGATGCAGCCTGGAACACAGGGTTCGTCTAACACAACTTTAAAATCAGAGTCTTCAAATAATTCTTACGAGGCTCAGAAATCCCCTCATCAAAGTGTTGGAGGACTTCTCTCAAGGCCAGGAAGCTCTCAGGGGACCGTGTGAGCCTGGGGGAGGCACTTAGGACAGCTGGACTTAAGTTGGCTCCTTTTTTTCGTTTGTTTGTTTGGCTCCTCTGAGACCTTCACTACCTTACCATATGAAGGTAATGACACTTGCACCTTGCGTTCATTAGTATAATAGCATTAATGATTTGATTCGCTCCTAAAAAAGTGCTATATAAATGCAAAAGACACCAAGACTGATAATTAACAGCCTTTACCTGGGAACCACTCACACCGAATGTCCATATATCAGAGAATGAGAAATGTAGAATATTATTCAAGAAAACCATCCTTTGTGCTAAATATGGTGACAGTCATTTGTAAAAGCTGTGGCTTTCTCTAGTTCCGTAGCCTGAGTATTTTTGCTGACTGAGGGAGATACTGATATAATTCATCTTTCAGAAGTGTTAAATGCTAGTGTGGCAAGATTAAATATGGAGGAAAGGGGGAGGAAAGGGAAGCATGGAGTCTATTTCCAGGTGGGTGAAAATGCGACGTCCCCAAACAATAAGTGTATTTAATAGAGGGAGATTTATCATGATTTGTATGCTGCCAGTGGTGCACACAAATAGCTTTACAAGATGAGAAAGTGTCAAAAGCAGGGCTGGGACATCTCAGGCTAAACATGTAGCTCAGGCCCACACACATTGTTTCTTCTGCCCTGTCCAGGTACTAGATACTACTTAATGATAGTGTAGCTGATCACCAGGAAACCAACATTCTGATTAAATAGCAAAAGCTTCAAGCCTCTTGATTTAAATCTGGAAGGAACAAGGGGTTTTGTTGCTAGAAATGTACCCATTTCCCCATTAAGTACATCTGCCCACTTTGCTGTTACAGAGAACAAAATAAATGTAAAAAAAAAAAAAAAAAGGAATAAAGGTGGCTAGGCTTTCATTTCTTTAACAGATTGACTCCATTTTTTTTAAAAAGGGTAAAGTTCATGAGGTTTTTATTTTTACTGTGAAAGATGAAGCTGTCTCTGTTTTTTCTATTTAACTAATGTATTCCTTTAAATGATCCTGATTCTGATTAACATGTGGCAAAACCCTCTCCTCAGGGTAGTACTGAAGTAGCACATTAACTATGAATAAAGAATCCTTACTGTTAGCTTAGTCCCCTTAATTATTTTGGTTTGCTTGAAACTGTTATTTTTACATGTTGGGGGATTTATCATTGACCTCTTATAGTGTCACAACTTGATTGAATCTTAAATGCTTGCCTTCTCTTTGTAGTCCGTTATAGTTTTACAGCTTGACTCTTTCATTTATTTCTTGACTCAAGATTAGGCATTTCATTTGTTTTTAGATAATTTACTTTTACTGTTATGGGGGGTTTCCAAAATGCCGATTGAAGTGAGAAGTTCAGAAAAGAGACTCAAGACTCAAGTACTTAGCAGTCTAAGACATTTAAAGTTCATCCCAGGGAGTTAATTCTCCATTTTAAGGTGAGAAGGTTTATAAAGTTAGGCTGGTAAATTCATGAACTGACTTACAAAATCTCATGTGATTTGCTTATTAAAAAAGAAGGTGAACATTAGTAATTTAGGTTCAAAATAGAGTGCAAATGAGAGAATTTGTCCTGAGCAACTACTTCTTCTTCTTCTTCTTTTTCTCCTCCTCCTCCTCCTCCTTCTCCTCCTCCTCCTCCTTCTTCTTCTTCTGGTATTTTCCCTTTGAAACAGTGAAGTTGGTGGGAAAATAGGAGAAACTGACCCTAGAGCCAGCTGATGGTAAACCTTGACAGTGGTAATACTTTAAAACAGTTCAGTCCTAATCACAGGGTTAGAGCCTTTTGATTTCTCAGGAGATTATCAAAATTTGAAATTTGTTTTTGTTTCCTTCTTTCTTTTCATTCTTCATTTCTCTTTTTCATCTTGGTGCTAATGTGCTTCACCCATATTTCAACTGTTCAAATATCAGGTGACAACTTACCCCATATGCCCCCTCTTTCGCCATGCCAATCAGAATTCCTTTATTTGTAAGGTGATTTCAGTTAGGTGTTAGGAGGAGATAATTTTAATAAACTCCCCTTTACTAGACTATTTGTGGAAAATGCACATAGACAAAAATAAAATTTTAAAGCAACAACATTCTAAAAGTGGTATAATGGGTACTTACTGGATTTGCCCACTCTGAGCAATAGAATCTTGACTTCAGTGATTAGATAAGGGCTCTGCAATTTAAAAATTTATGTATAACAAGCATAGCAAAAAGAAATGCATCTCATTAGGCTAATTCAGGTTGATAGTGGCTGCCTGAATATTTGTGTTAAGAAGGTTTGTAAAGCAACGTCATGCAGTGGGAAAGACCAGGACAATCAGTAAGAGCTCTCTTCCATAGGCAGGAACGTGGGGACAGTGGTCTCAAGGCTAACCTTCTACCATTCCTAACATATATAGTGAACTCTATGCTAAAATAATTTATGTTTTAAAGCAGTTGAAACTATTCAATGAAATTAATACTTAGGAGCTACTTAGCATGATGGTTCTCAACACTAGCTGTTTATTAAAATCACCATTCCATATTGAGACTGCAATTTAGTATGTCTGAAGTGATTAAAACAACATAGCAACAATATCAACAGCAACAACAATAGGAGCTGACTAGATAAAAATGATTTTTTTAATTGGGATTGAGATCCATTGGCTTTACCTACAGTAGGTCACCGGTGTGTATATTAGCTGTTGCTATTATTATTATTATTATTATTATTGGTAGTAGTATTATCATAGAGAAGCATTTTCCAAATGGAATAGGGTCAATACCAGAGCATTTAATGTTCTATGAAAATGAAAATTGTGACCACATATGTATGGGAAATACTGCATGATTCACTTCTTCGAAACTAAAAGGCATAATACTTGAAGAAGCTGAGAAGTCCTTTAGTAAATAAATTTATTTCGTTAATTTTTGTGAATCTACAAACTTATCTCTGAATGTCCATTGACATTCTTTGAAAGTAGATTTTGGAAGGTTATAATCTGATTATAGTTCTTCAACTTTTACCTTAAGCAGGACTACCTGAAATAAACCTCACATAATATATAATTGTGTTCTGTATAACCCTTTATTTTGCAACAGTAAATTACTGTTCCTCTTGCCAGATAAACTACAGCAGAATTCAACATCATGTTGTCATTTTTACCATAAAAAAGGACAATAGAAAACCTCTTTTTTTGACTGAACCCAGTTACCATGCTTGTTTTCTGTGCCCCTGTACCACATATTTCCTCAAAAGAGTTGCCTATATGTGTTGGTTTTGTACTGACTTGTGTCCCCCCAGAAGTTCATATGTTAGAGTCCTAACCCACAATTTATCAAAATGTGACTATATTTAGAAGTAGGGACTTTAAAGAAGTGATTAACTTAAAATGAGGTCATTAGGTTAGACCCTAATTCTACCTGACTGGTGCCCTTATAAGAAGAACAATTTTGCCCTGGCTGGTGTGGCTCAGTGGATTGAGAGCTGGCCTGTGAACCAAAGGCTTGCTGGTTCAATTTCCAGTCAGGGCACATGCTTGGGTTGTGGGCCAGGTCCCCAGTATGGGGGCGCACAAGGGCAACCACACATTGATTTCTCTCCCTATCTTTCTCCCTTCCTTCTCCTCTGTCTAAAACATAAATAAATAAGATCTTAATTTTTTTAAAGAAGAGCAATTTGGATCTAAAGAGACCAGGGGTGCACACACAGAGAGACTCTGTGAAGACACAGTGAGAAGGCAGCCACGTGAAATCCAAAGAGAGAGGTCTCAGAAGAAATCAAACCTGCTTACACCTCCATCTTGGGCTTCTGGCCTCCAGAACTCTGAGAAAATATAGTTCTGCTGTTTAAGCCACCCACTCTCTGGTATTTTATTATGGCAGCCTGAGTACTCATGCTGCCTCCAATTAGCCTACCTCATTTTCATTTGAATCTGTTCGATTTGGGACGTTTGCCCTCACCCCTTTCCAGATTGGCACATATCAGGACACCACGGCATGTGACACAGTTGTTTACTCCCTTCTCCTTGGAAATTTTTTCCCGCTTGGCTTCTAGGTCGTTGGACTCTCCTGGTTTTTCTCCTACTTCACTGAGTATACCTTCTCAGTCTTCATTCTGGTTTCCTTCATCTCTCTGATCTCTTGCGCCCTGGCGCTCCCTACCTGCCTCTCCTTTTGTTTCCCCCCAGCACTACCATTGTCTAACACCTGTCATATACTTATTATTATGGTCTGATTTCTTCCACAGGAATATGAGAGATTTTTGTCTCTCTTATCCACTGACATATCATCAGCACCTAGAATGGTGCCTGACACATACTAAATAAGTTCAACAAATATTTTTTAAATGAATAAACAGGATAAAACCAATCAATGCACTGAGGGAACTCTCTTGTCTGATTCAGTCTTCCTTTTCTTATTATGTCATTTTTTGGTGAACTCTTCTTGTGCCCCACTCTGTGTGTAAGCAGCAAAGGTTGATTTCAGCCGCACTCCAGTAAACTCGAGCATAGTCAATTTGTCAAAAATGAGGGCCCCACACCCGGACTCTATGCCTTAACTCTCTGTTGTAGCAGAGGCACATTATTTAGCCTTTCTGTGCCTGTTGCCTCAAATTTGAACCAAAGCTAATGGTATTTCCCCCTACAGGGTTATTGAGGGGATTAAGGAAGAGAATGAAGAATAAGGTACTTAACCCAGTGTTTGGCACCTTGTAAATACTCAGTGTCACCTTTCATCTTTAAGATCAGAATTTCTACAGCAGAGTTACACAAGTTGTCTGAAGGCAGGAACCTGGGCTTCTATTCTGTTATCTTTGCCAGCTGCTAGTGCTGTGATCTGCATAACAAAGCCGGTCAGAAATGCCATCCACTAATAGAAGCGACACCCTGTCCAGCTACATGGGTGTTAGGAGCCATCAGAGTTCCAAGGACTAACTGGGTTTTCTGGGTGCAAGGGTGCTGGCACTCATTTTTGCTTCTGTTAAAGGTGTCATATAATGTCCAAAGCACCTCTTATAATCCTGCGGAGATGGCTAAAGAGAATCTGAGCTCTTCTTCAAATTTAAGCAGTGCATGAGTCAATAGAATGCTTTTTGATATGGAAATGCAGCATTCAGTAACCCAGGCATATAACCTAGGAATTGCATTAGTGTCTGTATCTGTATTTAATTGAGGAGGGAGTTAATATAGGTAGGAAGGGGGCTGTTTTAAGCTTACACTATGAAAATGACTTTCAATAATCCTTGGTTTGCTATACTCCCTCTTGTTTTTGGCAGAAAGCAAGGGGCTTGGTACACAAGCAATGGACCAGAGAGCATGGAGTATGCTGAGAGAACAGACTTCAGCATTAAATACAGACAAGAGAACCCAAACACGGGTATGTTAACACATGCAGGAAGCCTACAGCTGGCAGAGGACTTTGGAGGGATTAAATCTTCTTAGCAACACTGATAATAAATATGTTGTTGAAAATACACATTAAGTGTTAAATAAGGAAAGGCTGGGCATTTTGTAAATTTTAAGAAGACAATTATAAGTAAACAGAACAGAAAGTATAAAGCAGAGCCCATTTAGAATAAGTGGTTTATAATGGTCAAAATATAGTGTGGGCCGAGGTTTTCAAAGCATTTTTATTTATAAGTTAAGTATTAGATTATTGAAGTTACTGGCTCTCCTCAGTCCTTTAAACTAAAAGCAAACTGCAGTTTTCCTTTGCTGGGTATTGCATGAGGGCCTTTGGTGTCTACAGTGTAAAACTCTAACAAGGAAATGGGTGAAACTGGCAGGAGTGGTTGAAACTCAGCCTGGCTGAGAGTGGTGTGGTACAATACCTGAAAGTTGGGAGCTGAGGTCAGGCCAGCTAGGATCCCATTCCAGCCCTGTGACTGGCTAACTGAGTGATCTTGGGCAAGTTAATTAATGTTGAGCCCAAATTCTATTTTATGTAATGTGGAGATAATATTACCTTTCTCCTGAGATAGTTGTGAGAATTAAATAAAATCATGTACAGAAAGCACTTAGCACAGTGCCTGCCCCTTAGTCAGTGGCTGGTGAGGGTAAGTGGTGGCCTTGATGTTGACAACAGCAACGACAGAAAATGGCTTAGGAAGGAGATCTTGGGGAGGAAGTTTTCAGCATCAGAAAATGGGCATCACAGGCCCACAGTCAGGTAGATCAGTGCACCTCTGTGCCTAGATGATAGCTGGGAAGAAGGAGAACATCACTGAGTTACGAGAGAGGGTGTGCGGGGTAGTGGACCTCCTTATCTACCTGGAACATAGCAGAGGAAGGAAATGCACACTTCCTCCATCCGCACTGTGGACCTACCTCACATGAGTGTGCTTTGCTCTCAGATCAATGATAAACTCAGGAAACTCTGGCAAACTTCATTCTGGAACTTTAAAGAAAAGCTGGGGTAAGCCTAGTAGTAGAGAAATGATCTTACTGATTGTCAACGGTAGAAAAAATATATATACATACTTAAAAAAGTCCTTTTGGAGTGTAGGAGAAAGTATTCCTCTGACAGTGGTGGTCCACAGTTCAGTGGGGCCAGCCTGATCCTACACCAGAAAGGATGTGCAAATGGGGCCCTGGGAACATGCCTGCTGCTCTTTGTTCTAAATTCCCCCATGCTGCCCTTTGGGGCATGCTTCCCATGTAAGTGCTATGCCAGGCCTTCTCTTTTTCTAAATTGCTTATCAAAACCATTTTGGAAATGGTGAAGGGTTTTATCTGTGCTACTGTCATCCATAGCCATAAAATATTTTCCTGCAGATTCAAGCTTGAAAGCAAGACTTCTTGCTATTTCATCATATGTCCTGACTCCTGAGATGATTACATTTTATGTTGGCTCATGGCACAAACTTGCAAAACTGCCAGCTGAGTTGTCATTGTAGTGCAACTGATTCCTTGATGGATGTACCATATCTGGGATATCTTTGTTCTCCTGGCTTCCCACTGGTTATCAGATTATAGATAGGAAGACAAGAAAAGAGTGTAACAATCAGAGCAACACAGGGGTCTCTAATGATATTAGAGGTTGCCTTCTCTTTAAGAGAGCACTTGTTATTTCAAAATGATTGGATTATCCAAATATGTCATGATGTCATGCTGGGCAAGTCAACTTAACTATAGACTGGGCCTTTGGAAAGCTGTTTTCCTGATCCCAGAGTTCATTTCATTTTGGCTGTAGGAAATCTATGCTCTGAGAAAGTAGATGTCTGGAACAATTTTTAATCTCAGAGGATGGCCTTTTTGTTGTTGTTGAATTGTTCCCCAATGTGAGGAAAAACACAATTTTCCTTACTTTTCAAATAAAGTACTTAAAGCTAGTCTATTCCTTCACACAAAAGGGATAGTACTTTCTCCTTGCGCTGAGAAAACTTCAGCTATTTTTTTCTTTTTCAAAATAAAAGAAAAATGGACACATTGAGACATCCCTCGGAGTACCTGTGGGCCACTTTGAGTTGGCTTGCAGTCTGTAAATAGCCTGTCAAAAGATCCAGAAATAAGCTTTGATCATCAGCTTTTTTTTAGTTTTGAAAACTTCTCTGAATCCATTACTATCTAAAACAAATAAAATCGGTTTTCATTTCAAAGATGCTTTCTAATATCTACTGTGCTTCCGCACTAGTCAGAACCACAGCTTCCTATGATATGCATATACTGTCCCTCGTACAGAAATGGAATTCTGCCTCCCCTGCCCCCCTCTTCTCTCTGGTGCAAGGCCAGGTGAGGGTTACTGGGTTAACTGCTTTGGGTTTAAAATTTCTTATTGAATGTCAGCTGTGGGCTTTTAATCCTAATGGAATACACAGACAGATCTTACAGACTTGAGCCATGTAGCAGTGACTTGAAGAGAGTTTGCATGCAGATGTAACCTCTAACAAGGAAAGTTCAGACAAACCATTGCAAATTGCATTGAAATAGCTGGAGGCCGAGATCATCACAGAGAAAATGCACAGTGTGTAATTCAAATGGCCAACACAGATTATTTAAAACAAAAATCATTAGGCTGAAAAACATTCTGCTCAGCTGTGAAATTTGAGTTATCCTTTTATCCCTTTAATAGTCTCAGCTTGTCCCATTCAGCTCTGGCACACCGGGCTGGGGGGCTCCAGTCATCCAGTCTCAGTTTGTAGCTAATCCCTTTCTTCTGTGCTGCTGGCAGGTAAGGCTGTTCATGCAGAAGTTGCTGATGACTATGGAAAGCCCTCTGCTTTCTTACAGGCAGACCCAGAGGGCTCTGGATTTTCAGATATCTCAGGCTGATATACTGACTAGTTGCAGTGGAAGTGTTCAGCTGATCCCTCTGATTCATCTCACTTCGCATCAATGATACGAAGACCGGATGGCTGGAATTATCATAACTTCTACCTATAACCAAAAGTTTCCCAGAGCTAATCGGCAAATGGGCTCCAACTGATGGCTTTAGGTAGGACAATAAGGAGCCAGTGTGTAGACATTTCAGAACAGTATCTCTAGCTAAGGAGAGAACAGGGCAAGACATAGATCAAATAAGCCTGGAGGAAGCATTTCCAGTAAGAAGAGACTTCCCATGGGTCTCCTGGTTCCCCCGGGATCAGATTCCTGTGCGGCGCCATATGCTCTGTTCATGCTTCTGCCCTGTGTCTCTCAAGTAAAACACTGCCATTTGCTAAATGCCTAACTGTGTACCAGACACTACATCCATAAACATAAAGTTCATTCTGTTGGGTATTAGTAGTTTGTCTTTCCAGTTTTACAGATGAAGATAATGAGGCTCTGAGACATTAAGGAATTTGTACAATTCACCCAGGTATTGCAAATGTGTTAGGATTCAAACCCATGCATCTCCAATTCCTGTGTTTTTAACGACAATACACAGCTGCCTCATTCATTCTCTGCCCATTACAGTCTCTTCCCTACCCTGAAAAGTCTGACTTGTTTGTGAAGTTACTGTCCTAGAGCAGGATTCTTCCTGGAGATCCTCACTGAAGGAGTTGTCTGGAAGGGTGGGTCCTCAGGACAATTATTAACCCTGGGACTGGTATTAATTGCTTGACCTCAGGATCCAGTGCAAAGGGGGCAATGCTGGATGGACCTCTGCAAAAATAGGCTTAAAAAAAAGTAACTTTTGGCAAACCAATAACATCAACTATATGACAATGAGTTCAAATCATTCCCTTGTAGGTCAAGTCTAATGAAAAACGAAGGCATAGGGATTTATTCACTTATTTCTACTTGATGTGCACCCCCACTGCTGGATCTATATTAGGCCCAGGAACACACTTGCTTTTATGATTTGGTGTTATATATCGTAACAGAGCTTAAATTACTGATATTTAATTTAAAAGAATTATTCCTAGCCTCATAGGTCTCACGCCAACACATCAATGCTATGTATTTCTATCATGCTATTCCTAACATGAAAACAGAAGTCTACTGATTCTAGACCATCAAATTAACAATGAAAGGGTATTGAAGAGTGGAACAACAGAGGAGAGTTGAAGATATTATTCTAGCTGAGAAGAGATGGCTTTGTTAAGTCTGTCTCCAGTCAGTAATCCTCAGCCTATTGTCCCTTCTCCCTCTAGGACCACTACCACTTTGAGACTTCAGGCCTTTTGAATTTAAAGACAAACTCTGTTTGCTTACTTGATTCGCAACATTCTTTTTGTTTTGCTCCAAGGAAAGCATTAATGAAGAGGTGAGCCTAAAGAAGTGTAGGGTCCGATCCCTAACCAAGGACCACAGCTGAGGGAGGGAGTGGTGCTGGAAGGGAGGATATGGGAGATGGGCAGAGTATTCAAGATAGGTACTTGTAAAACTCTGAGAGCTGGAGTTGTGTGATGGAAATTCAGTGAGAGGGGAAAATGTGTATATCCAACCACTATATTCCAACTGCAATAAAGCTCATAGTTACAAATACATTTTTGAGAGGCACTGCAAGTTATGTTTTTTTCCTCAGTGCCCCGGAGTCAAGCTGTCTGGTTTTGACATTCACCCATCACTACCTAGAAGCTGTGTGATAGTATCCAAATTATTTTTTTCCATTCTCCAATCTCCTTAGCCACTAAACAACCACAAGATTATTACTACTAATAAATACATCATTGTATTACATGTGAGGAGTAAATGAAATAATTTATATAAAGCACCTGATGCAGAGCTTGGCATGTAGAAGAGTAAATAAATAATACTAGGGTAGAAATTATTGATTGTCTACTTAATATCCATTTCCCCATTCTTACTGACAGAAACCCCACTGAGGTGAGTGGTAATATGTCCAGATAAAGGCTCACTTTCCAGATTCCCTGGAACCAGAGGTAGCCACACAGTACAGTTCTGGTCAATTTGTTGTAGGTGCAAGTCTCCTGGCAATTTCTGGGAAGGGTTTCACTTGTCTATTCAAAAGGAACACATCTCCCTGACATTACCTCTTCCTCATTTTTATTTCATTAAACATGGATCTAATGTCAGGAGTCAAAGCCACCATTAGTGGCAGAAGCAATGAGCAAATAGAAATTTCAAGAAAATTGCCCAAACACCATCAACCTAGTTAACTAACACCAGCAGGAACCTATAACCAGGTTTCTTTTTATTCGAGGAAAATATGACCTATTATCTGTTTTTGTATTGTTTTTATATTGACTCTGCAAGGTGGTCTTTTATTTGCAGGTGAAAACATTCCTAATAGAGCTCTCAATCATTATTGTATATTATTTTACTTAAAGCCAGGCATTATTTTATTTAATCTTTGTAAAAACTCAGAAGATAGGTATTATTCTCAGGTTTTTTCAGTTGAGACTTAAAGTAAATTTGGACTTAATAATAAAAATATTTTAATATTAAAAATAATAGTAACAATGATCATATAAGTAATAAAATGAATCATACTAAAATAATACAATATAATGTAATAATAGCTGCCAGCTTTTCAGTGCTTATTGTGTGCCACTTGCATTATACATGCTTAATCCTCACAATTCTGCGTAGAAGGTATTGTTATCACCTCCATTTTACAGATGAGAAAACTGAGGCAGAGAAAGGTTAAGTAACTTGCCAAAAGTCATGGAATTGATTCTTTAGAACTTTCTGACCACCAAGTTTATATGCCTAATTATCCAACTAATCCTTGCTACCTTGCTGCAGTTCCTAAATGCTTTCTCTCTCCTCCAGGTCTTTGTACATGCCATTTCTTATGGCTGGACCAATTTTCTCTCCACTATATTTTTTTTGGCTAAAACTCATTATGTTTGATACCTCAGCTTAACTATACCTTCTTGGAAGTCTTCCTTGCTATTCTCTCTCCCCTTCATGAGATTCAATCTTCTTTTGTGTTTCCTCCTGTAATAACACTTAGTTCACTCTTTTGCATGTACTGTTAGTGTATCTTGGTCACCCATCAGAGTGTTGTCTTCCTGAATGCTAGCTTTATGTCTTGTTACCCACCATTCTCCTAGGAATGGGCTTATAGTAGATATTCAATTAAAGGTGTCAGAATAGACTGACCCCTTGTTTTAGTTGGATGTTTGAGGGGACTGAGTGCCTGGGAGGCTGGAACAAGAACAGATTTGGGGGAAGGAGAGTGATGGGCTCTATGCCAGGGCACCAGACAGGACCTGCATGCAGGTCAGGTCATGCCGTGCCAGGAAATCATACTCACCCTGTGAGCATTTACTGCCATCAGCTGTAGGAGGGCTATTTAGTCCAAGGTCAAAATAAAAGAAGAAAAAATGCTCTGAAAAGGTGGCAGTGCATGTCTGTGGAAGGCTAACCTAGACATGTGGTGGGAGTTAAAGAAAGGCAGAATTACAAAAAATAATCCCTCCCACGGATGTCTAAAAATGATGTTCCTAGCAGCTTTAGGTATCACAGTTGTGCAGGCAGAAAAGTATTTGATTAACTCACTGGCATTATCTCCAAGGTGTGGGAGTCTTGAAAATCTGCATGCACAATATTTCTTTTGGATTAACTATTGGGCATTGTTCTTCATATGCTACCTCACCACTCTTCAGCATGCTGTACATGGCTGAAGATGTGCACTTTAAAAACGGTCCCTCACAAGGTTAAAATAGCCGTGCTGTGGTCATTTTGGGCCTGGCATTTAGGAACAAGATAAAGAGATTTAAAGTTGACTTTAAATAGAATTTCTGAATAGACCAGAATGGGCCACATACCCCATCCCACTTTTCTCATTCTCTACACACTGTTCTCTCCTGAAGGTTTTCAGATGGCTCTTTCTCATCTGCATTTTTCCTTCTATATTTGGGTATATGGTGAATCAGACTTGGTTCATTTCTGTGGCAGAGTTAGTCATACTATGATATCAAAATCTGCAGGGGCCACTACAGAAAGGATCTCCAGAAATAATGGGATGAGAATGTGGTTTACACAATATCCTCCATACTCTCCACCCCAGGGTCAGAAATAGTCTTTAATTCAGTGATTCTCATGGTTAGAGAAGAGCGCTTTCCTCCCCAAGTTGAAGAAAAAGAAGCATAGGCAAAAAGAAACCTGAGTTCCCAAATGTGACTAGGTATTCCTGTGAATTTAGCTGAGTCCATTGATTTAGTTTCTCTATTCAATTTAGTAGTAATGATAATTGATATTTTCAGATCACAGGAATACCTAGTCAGTGTATTTCTTTGTTAAATTTCCATGATCTGGTAGTGGATGCTAGAAACAGCTTGTTGATAATGATTCTGAAGGTTAGTATTGGTTAGTAGAACATAACTATGGTCTAATCCAGGGGCTGGCAATTTTTGTCTGTATGGGGCCAGAGAGAAAATATTTAAGGCTTTGTAAGGACTCTGATCTCTGCTGCCATGACTCAACTCTGTCATTGAAGCCCCAAAGCAGCCAAGACAATGCATAAACAAATGGGGATGGCTGTGCTCTAATACAACTTTATTTACATAAGAAGGTGGCATGATCTGGTCCCTTATAGGACAATAGTCTCCTAACCCGGCAATTACCAATGTTACCAGTGGATGAAGGCACATTGCTGCCACAGACACCATACATTTCTATATCCCTGATATACAGTATCCAAACTTCTTCACTTTTACAGTCACATTGGTTCCTCCCATCGAGCACATGAGGCAGCTAAGCTGTAGGTATTTTTAGGATGGTGGGGACATTATGGTTAAGGGTACCAGCTGAGGAGGGGATTGGGGGGGTGGTTGGAAGGATTGAGCAACAGGGAGAAAAAAGGAAGGAAGGAAGGAAGGAAGGAA